>OY740818.1:16369190-16644190 GCA_963514005.1 Raja brachyura
AACAGTTTTCATTAGCATCTAGTGGTTAGGTTGCTTGGGTGAGTCCATCTATCTTCATTAGCCCAACGCTTCGAGCTATATCATGGGCAGACAAGCTTGGTTTCTCTGCTGTTACCTTCAGTGTTAAAGGTGTGTTGCTGATTGCTCTGCAACTGTGGTGGAGTTGATGTGGGGGTGGGAAGGCAATTAACACACTTTAACAGACTTGTTTTAAACCATCAAAAATGCCTACACTTGAACTGCACCCATCCACCAGTCACCGTTCCCTTCCCAAGAATGTTTTGAGCGCACGTTGAATTAATTTCCTGTCATCACATCCCATGTCATACTCAGAATATTTTATTTTGTGTTTCAAGTGTTCCTTGTGACAGTAACTCTCAGTAGAAGAGACAGTGCTTTCAGCCAACATAAATGTGGCAATGACGAGTGTTAACTTGCACTGTAGATGCAATTGTTTATTAAGGCAAGCCGGCAGATGCATTGTGTAGAAATTGCAAAGATTGCAGTTTGTGATATATGTGTGGGAATTATAAGTGAGCTGGTAATAATGAGGGTGGATCCCAAGTGGGCTGTTGCTCCACTGAAAGAAAGAACTTGTATGTCTCTGCCGTCTTCTTCAGTCTTGGGATGTCCCATGTGTAGCAAGGAACTGCAGATGCTGGCTTACACTGAAGATAGACACACAATGCTGTTGTAGCTTAGCGGGACAGGCGGCATCTCTGGATAGAAGGAATAGGTGATGTTTCGGGTCGAGATCCTGAGTCTGAAGAAGATTCTCAACCCGAAAAGTCACCCGTTCCTTCTCTCCAGAGATGCTGCCTGTCCCACTGAGTTACTCCAGCATTTTGTGTCCATATTGGGATGTCCCATTCTCCTCACAACAATGCAAGGCACAGCTGCAAGGAATGGAATGTGTTAGTTTGTGCACTCATGGTCCCACATATAGCAAGTTCACAGGTTACAGGAGTAGAATTAGGCCATTCAGCCTATCGAGTCCACTCCACCATTCAATCATGGCTGATCTCTGCCTCCTAATCCCATTTTCTTGCCTTCTCCCTATAACGTTTCACACCTGTTCTAATCAAGAGCTGGTCTATCTCTGCCTTAAAAAATTCCACTGACTTGGCCTCCACAGCCCTCCACAGCAGTGTGGAGATGACCAAAGGGCCTGTCCCACTTACTGTCCACCTACGACCACACAGGCGACAATCAACGACAACCGAAGTCAATCTACGTCCACCCGCGACAAGCTATAACAAGCAACGACCCTGTCGGCGGCAACTGAAGACAATTCAGTCGCCTGGACCTGTTGCCGGTTGATGTAGGTTGACGTAGGTTGTCACCAATGGAATTCACCGAAGACAGCACCCGGTGACAACTGACGCCACCTGGCGACAACCTGGGACAATTTGGCGAAAACCTACGACAGGAGAAGACAAGCTACGCCAAGGCCACAGTCGCCGAAAAGGTTTGACCATTTCAATATTTAAGATTGAACCCGGATCTCTGGTGCTGTAAGGCAGAAGCTCTACCGCTGCACCACCGAGCTGCTATTGAAAGCTATTCCTCCAACAATATATAAAGATAAAGCAAAACACAGCACTCATCTCTAAAAAAGGGGAAATGCAGATGGTTATCAAAATGAAATTAAAATATGTTAAACCGATCTTTGATAATTTTGCTGTTGAAGGTGAATGTTCTGTGATATCTTTAGTGAAAAGTTACAACAGCTTCTGCACCTTAATTAAAATGGGTTAAACAAATGCTCTGTTATAAATTGTAATTTGTGCAATTCCAAGTATTTTATCGACGTGGAAACATTAAAGGCTCAAGGATTGAGCACAGTTCTCAAATGAGCTGAGTGACAAGACTGAATACTTTATTAAATTCTTTATTAGTTGCTCAGATATTCTCTGGCTGACTTCAATTCAATCGGTTGTTAGACAAAATGAAATTTGCTTCTTCTAATGTTAGTGCAAAGTTGCAAGCGCCAGAGAGGCTTGAACGAGATGTTGGGAGGAATGTTTTCTTTTGTGCCAGCACACAGTAAACCTGAAATACATTAGTGGTGTTCCCTGCTCTGCCTTCACTCACTGGGTGCAGCAAAGGTTAGCCTCCTAGGACATCTGTCTCAGCAACAAGTTTAAGAGACAAGTACAAGTATTTAGTTCTGGCTGATTAATAACCTCGTGGTGTTGTATTCGGTGGGAGGGGAGAGCTCAAGTAGTGAGACTTGTGAGTCGGAATTTTGTTTCCATTCTCGCACAGATTTCTTCAATGAAGTGAAGGTGGGGTGTAAAGTAAAAGCTGAGGTGAGGAAAGTCTGAATATATGCTCTCGCCCCTCAAGACATTAGTGGTTTGAGATAATGTGAAAGAATCAGACACAGGTTGCAAGAGTGCAGCTAATTCTCAGCTTTAAAGTTCTCTTTCTTGTGTCCACATCCTTCCAGTTCTAATTGCCTCCTGTACCCTCCTCTTGTCCACTGGGTGTGTTATGGTCATTAATTATTCAGCTCTGGTCATCGACTTTGTTCCAAGGACTGATTACAACTCATCTTGGATGTGAAGACTTGAGGTATAGATTCTGACCACCCACTTGGTCTTCAACAGAAGTCCATCATAGGACCCAGGAGGTAATGCCCCTGTCCCACTAATGCCCCTGTCCCACTTAGGAAACCTGAACAGAAACCTCTGGAGACTTTGCACCCCATCCAAGGTTTCCGTGCGGTTCCCAGAGGTTTTTGTCCTCCGGCAACTACCTTCAACTAGCATCGCAACCGACTTCGACTAAAGAATTACCAATTTTTAAAACGGAAACCACTTTTGACCATTAGGGAAACTGACAAAAGCCTCCGGGAACCGCACAGAAACCTTGGGTGGGGCGCAAAGTCTCCAGAGGTTTCCGTTCAGGTTTCCTAAGTGGGACAGGGGCATAACAGGAGTTTGGATAACATGGACCACATCTCATATCTATGGAGCTATGGAGTCTCAGTGAAGGCAGGTTTTGAAGATAAAATTCATCTTCAGTGTGCGGGGATTCATTTCCTTCAGCTCTGTGGAAAAGGGTATTTGAAGATAGCATCCCCCAGCCCCAAACATGCCCCAGTCCTCCAGTAAGTTGCTCTTCCCTTGGGATGTTCTGAAGTAGCCAAAGATGCAAACATTCCACAAACTATCTTGAGTCGGAAGGAGGGTTACACAAAAAGCTGGAGAAACTCAGCGGGTGCAGCAGCATCTAAGGAGCGAAGGAGATAGGCGACGTTTCGGGTCGAGACCCTTCTTCAGAAGAAGACCCGAAACGTCGCCTATCTCCTTCGCTCCTTAGATGCTGCTGCACCCGCTGAGTTTCTCCAGCTTTTTGTGTAACCCTCGATTCTCCAGCATCTGCAGTTCCTTCTTTAAAGCATTGAGTCGGAAGGAACTGCAGATGTTGGTTTAAACCAAAGACAGACACAAAAAGCCAGAGTAATGCAGCAGGTCAGGCAACATCTTTGGGGAAAAGGAATAGGTGACGTTTTGGGTCGGGATCCGTCTTCAGAAGAAGAGTCCCGATCCAAAACAGTCTCGACCCGAAACATCACCTATTGCCTGACTCGCTGAGTTACTCCTGCTTTTTGTGCCTGTCCACAAACTGTCTTCTTGGTTATCTTTGGGATGCTCCAAAGACATGAAGATTTGTTATTGCCGAGCTAGGATGGATCTACAAATCCCCTGGCCGAAAATAATGAGCTAAAACTATAAGCTTTCCTCTGCAGGGCAAGTTCCATTTCTTGGTTTGTTAGCGAGCCTAATTTCAATTCCCTTTCCTCAATTGTTAGAAGCGCTGCAGTTTAATGTTCCCGCTGTGAGAAACTTGATCCCTTCTTTATGTACACTCTGCTTTCTCATGAATAATGCACTCTGTTAAACGCTCCGGCTCCTTTATTAGCATTCGTGCCTCTGAATCAAACGCTGTGGGTTTAAGTCCTATTGCAGTGATCCCAGTGCAGTGTGGAGGAAATCCTGCTCTGCACAATGTGCAGTCATTTGGATGGGCTGTTAAAACAGAATCTGCTCTTCCAGGTGCACATAAGGGGCATCTATTTAACAGTAGAACAAGTGAGTTATCCCACTGCCCTGTACGATATTTAATCAGTCTACGCCATCAAAGCAGGTTCTCCACTGTCTGATGAAACTTGCTGAGTACAATTTGGAGGTCTTTACTACATTACAACAATAACAGTGCCTTCTCACCCCTTTACTATATTTCCTATGCACTCATGACGGTGTGGCCAAATTCTGCTCTAACTCCATTTACAGGTTTGCAGTTCAGTGGGCCTCATCTCAAACAATTATGAGATGGAATACAGGAAGGAAATAGAGAGCTAAGTAACATAGTGTCAAGACAACAGCACCTCATATTTCACATACAACCCAGCAGTCTTAATATTGATTTCTCTAACTTCAAGTAACCCTTGCAACCCTTCTCTCTCCGTACCTCCCCCACTCTAGTTATTTAGACAATAGACAATAGACAGTAGATAATACGTGCAGGAGTAGGCCATTTGGCCCTTCAAGCCAGCACCGCCATTCAATGTGATCATGGCTGATCATCCCCAATCAGTACCCCATTCCTGACTTCTCCCCATATCCCCTGACTCCGCTATTTTTAAGAGCCCTATCTACCTACCTCTTGAAAGCATCCAGAGAACCTGCCTCAACCGCCCTCTGAGGCAGAGAATTCCACAGATTCACAACTCTCTGTGAGAAAAAGTGTTTCCTCATCTCTGTTCTAAATGGCTTACTCCTTATTCTTAAACTGTGTTCTGAACTCCCCCAATATCGGGAACATGTTTCCTGACTCTAGCGTGTCCAAGCCCTTAACAATTCTTATATGTTAGCTCATTTAATGAGCTACAAAGCCGTCTTGTTGAGTCTCATTGTCTGTAACTCATTTTCACCTAGGCCACAGCTAACAATGGCCTGTTCCCTTTCTCATTGTTACGTTTTTGCATATCTTTCATTCATTTGTTCTATATCTCTCTCTACATCACCGTCTGTGTCTCTATTTCCCTTTCCCCTGACTCTCTGCTGAAGGGTCTTGACCCAAAACATTACCTATTCATTTTCTTCAGAGATGCTGTCTGACCCGCTGAGATACTCCAGCTTTTTGTGTCTACCTCCCCCTCGATGTCAGAAAGATGAACGAGCTAGTTACTGACTTTAGAAACAAGCTATTGTACATGCTCCAATCCTCTGGTGGAGATGGTTGAGAGCTACAAGTTCCAGGGCATTAATAAAACAAGGAATTTGTTGTGGATCAGCCACAGATGCACTGCAAAAAGCACCTACTGTATTAGGATGCATCACAGCTTAATTTGACAACTGCTCTGCTCAAAACCACATTGTAGAGAGTTGTGGATGTAACCCAGTCCATCACACAAACCACCATTCCCTTCCTCACCTCCATCTACACTTCATGCTGCCTCAAGAATTCACCCACCACGATTAAGGATCATTTACAGTCCAGTCATGCTTCTTCTCCCCTCTCCTACCAGGCTGAAGATACAGAGAGGCGAATGCAACTTGCCATGAGTTAGGAAGAGATTTGGATTAAGACTTTAAGCATGCTGCGAGATGATGCATCTGCACAGTGGGTAGAGTTGTTGCAACACCGCCAGAGACCCGGGTTTGATCCTGACCTCGGCTGCTGTCTGTGTGGTGTTTGTACATTGTCCTCATGATCACGTGGGCATCAGCCCGCTGCTACCATTTCCTGCCACATCCCAAAGACCAGTCTGAAGAAGGGTTTCGGCCCAAAAACGTTGCCTATTTCCTTCGCTCCATGGATGCTGCCGCACCCGCTGAGTTTCTCCAGCACCTTTGTCTACCTCCCAAAGACATGCGGGTTTAGCCTCTAGAAAATCGCCCCTGATGTGCAGGGAATGGATGAGAAAGTAGGATAACAGAACTGGTGTGAACGGGTGATCAATGGTCAACATGGACTTGGTGGGCTAAGGGGCCTGTTTTCTTCTCTTAATCTAAAAAACTAAAACTAAAATCTTGCGTGGGGCTTTAACAACAGCTCAGCTGAGATATGACTGGAAATGGACAATGTGTTGGTGTTAGTGGGGTTATGATATTGGAGAAGGAAGGAACTGCTTATGCTGGTTTATACTGAAGATAGACAACTCGCGGGTCAGGCAACATCTCTGGAGGAAAGGAATAGTTCTTGATTAATACTGGTGTCAGAGGTTATGAGGAGAAGGCAGGAGAATGGGGTTAGGGGGGAGAGATAGACCAGCTATGATTGAATGGCAGAGTGGACTTGATGGGCCAAATGGCCTAATTCTACCCCCTATCACTTATGACCTTATGATCTTATGAATAGGTGACTTTTTTCTGGAGATGCTGCCTGACCCGCAGAGTTACTCCAGCTTGTTGTGTCTGACGTTGGGGATCAGGCAGTTCACACTGCAACAAGGGGCATGAAATGAAATTGTAAAAAGGGAAGAGGTGACCCACAATTTGGATGTAAGACAGAAGGGGAGAAAATGAATGGACCAAACTGCCCAGTCAAGCTGGCGGTGTTGGCAAATTGAACACCTGCACTGGGCTTTGGTGCACAAAATAAGGAAGGGTTTAGTACAACAGGCTGCTTCCCTCCAGAGAGGGAGAGGTGTGGGGGCTGGAGACAGAGCATTATGTGACAGAAAACCAAAACGTTGTTCAATTGAGTGAAATATATTCTGCTCATTATCTCTGTTTGACCTCACTTACGCAATGTAACAGGTCCGACAATCATTTACATTCAGAAAATGGTACAATTCACACTTTCAGCCTATTTCATCAACAGTCTTCATGAATTATTACTGCAGTTTCCCCTCAAGCATTGTTTAAGAACCAATTACTTTTTAATAGTGTTTCCTGTAATGCACCATTTTTGATGCTACAAATGTGCAGATGGAAGCAGACATTTATTGATTGCTTCAGAGGGACAAGAAAAGTATTCAACGCACACACTCTGCCTTCCCTGAACTCACTGTCTCATCGCAGCCACAGTATAAATGATTTATATCGGGATTAATTGGAAACACGATTAAAGTAACATTTCATATCCTCAGTGTAAATAACATTACAAGAAATCATTCATGATATAATTTCAGAAATCTATTTGTCGGAATGTATTGAACGCAACAGGAACAAGGTTCTATGCGCTATTAATTTTGCAGAGACTCTACCTGTCCTCTTAAATAATAGTGGTCGATACAAAGACACTTGTGTTGAAGGTAGGCTATGAAACAGAGTTGTAGCTCATGTTGCCGTGTGCATGGTGACACAATGGATAAAGGCCACTGACTTCAATCACTCAACCATTGTCAATGGTGCTCTCAGCTGCCAGGAACTGAACCTCTGGAACTTGCTCAGCCCTCTAAAAGCTACTTCTCATATAGATAGAAGATAGACACAAAATGCTCGAGTAACTCAGCAGGACAGGCAGCATCTCTGGAGAGAAGGACCTGGTGACGTTTCGGGTCGAGACGCTTATAATGTCATCCATTCCTTCTCTCCAGAGATGCTACCTGTCCCGCTGAGTTACACCAGGAAATACTCATAGGAAATCTACGTGGGGCGGCACAGAGGCGCAGCGGTAAACCAGAGACCTGAGCCTTGTCTGTGTGGAGTTTGTACATTCTCCCTGTGACTGGGTGGGTTTTGTCGAGATGTTCCGGTTTCCTCCACATTTCAAAGACGTGCAGGTTTGTAGGTTAATTGGCTTCTGTAAAATCGTTCCTGGTGTGCAGGATAGAACTAGTGTACATGTGACCACTGGTTAGCACAGACTTGGTAGGCCAAAGGGCCTGTTTGCAAGCTGTACCTCTAAACTAAACATATTGTGAGAATGAGCAAATTCCACGTGGAAAACACTGGAGGTCAGGATTGAAGCACGTAGAGGCAGTGGCTCTACTAGATGTACCATCGTGCTGTCCCTCACACATGCCCATCAACATCTCTATGACTCTCCCACCAACCACATGCAGGTAACTTTCGATAACCTATAATCCAGCACATCTTTGGGATGTTGGAGGAAGTCCATGTGGCCACAGTGAGAATGTGAAAATTCCATACAAATTACCTGAATTCAGAATTGAGCATAGGTTCCTGTTGCTGAGAGACAGCTTCAAGTCAAGTCAATTTTATTTCTCATAAACATTTAAAACCAACTCTCGTTGACCAAAGTCCTTTACATTGGTACAGGTACTAACGTGCTACAAACAGTGGTACATAGATCAACAATACATATGGCAGTCTAAAGAAGTGTTTCGGCCCGAAACGTTGCCTATTTCCTTTGCTCCATCGATGTTGCCGCACCCGCTGAGCCTACCACAGATATATACATACAGCGCTCCCTCAGAGGACCTCAAGAAAGGCTTGAGAGTAGAAATAAGATTTAAGTCCAGACTTACAAGAGTCGCTGGAGGGGGCAGTTCTGACGGGAAGAGGGATGCCTTTCCATAGGGCCAATCGAGTGCCGAGCTTTAGCTTGCTGGTCCTAACATCATCCGTTGTGACTAGGTTGCATTTTTTGTTCAATCGTTGCTCGTTTGAGATACTACACTACCTTAAAGATGTGTGTTAGAAACGCAACGTCCTGTTGTTGAAATGGGGATGGAGAATCAACATCCCTCCACATTGGTTCTGACATACACCATATCCGAACCAGTGAAACAACAAACAGTTCAAACATGGGCTGACTTTTCCTGTCAAACACACTCTGTCTTCTGCACTGTTTAACCATCTATTGCCTTGATAAGTACCCTGCAGTTCTTTCCAACTCTGTAATATATATGTTCCTTCCGCTTGTTCGCCTATCAATCCCTTGAAAATGTCCAAATAGTGCTCCACAAGATGTTTGGTGTTAAATACATGCCTAAGCCAGAAGGATTAGAAGGCAAAGATAGACACAAAAAGCTGGAGTAACTCAGCAGGACAGGCAGCATCTCTGGGGAGAAGGAATGGGTGACATTTCGGGTCGAGACCCTTCTTCAGGCTGACCCTTCTTTAGCCTATCCCGCTGAGTTACTCCAGGTTTTTGTGTTTATCTTCGGTTTAAACCAGCATCTGCAGTTCTTTCATACACAGGATTAGAAGGCAGCTATGAAGGCTCATAGGAAGAGATTATTTAACTCCTGACATTGCTTTATGGCTGACCTCCATGAATATTTGTCTTCCTCAAGTCCTTAACACAGTCAATGAACACAATCTATCAACTTCAGATTTACAACTGATGATTGAGCCAGCCATGCTTGCCATTTGTGGAAGAGAATTCCAACCTTTGATCCCCAATGCACGATGATTAATTTGGAAACCACTCCAGAAAGGCCCGATGCTGATTTTTGGATCACATTCCTGCTCCTCGAATCCAGCCGGACTGTGTAACGTTACTGAAAGATTCAGACGGCAAAACGAATGAATGAAGGAGGATTTATTTATAAATACTGCACGACCCCAGGATAAGTGTGAATTTGTCATCATCCAGAACATTTCCAGACGGTTTATTATTTAATGGTGTTATGAGATCGGATTGGTAAAGTGTGGTCCAAGTTGATGACCAATGGTTTTCACAGCAAAGTCTACAGTGCACAATTATAGATGTGGATGGGCCAGGTAAGAACATGTGATTTCCTTCTCTCAGAGATATCAATTGGGTTTTTTCTGATAACCCAAAGGTTCCGAGATCATTGATACTGAGTTTATTTTGGTACGGTACTTTATTTGTCATGTGTACCGAGGTACAGTGAAATTCATTTTTGTTTACAGTTTATACATAAGCACTTAGGTAAGATAGACATATTGGATAAGCATCTCAGATATAGTACAAGTGACCAACACCGAGGCAGTATACAGAGTTGCCAGTTCGGCACCATTTTCAAGTCCCAGTTGTTGTACGTTCAGGGATCTTGATCAGACCATGAAGGTCTGTTGTCCTGGCGGTGTTGCAGGGTCAGCCTGGCCAAGCCTAGCCATGTTGTCCTCCGCCACACCTCATTTATTCTCATATGTACAGAAATACAGTGAAAGGGTTTTGTTGCGTGTTAACCAGCCAGCAGAAAGACAATACATGATTGCTGATGCTGTTTTCTTGAATAATTTTGGATTAATTAATCAAATTTGATTTCCCGAATCATGGTTGGGTTTGAGTTCATCTCAGATCATTACGCTAGCATTACTAGGTCGGCGATGCAGCCATTACAGGAACCTACTATTCCAGAACTCTTGCTACTGCACATTTAAACTTGCATATTTGCTCACTGATATCCTATATTACCCGTACTTGGATTTTCAAGAAGGCTCTCATCCCAAAATGTCACCCATTCCTTCTGAAGAAGGGTTTCAGCCCGAAATGTTGCCTATTTCCTTCGCTCCATAGATGCTGCCGCACCCGCTGAGTTTCTCCAGCATTTTGTCTACGTTCGATTTTCCAGCATCTGCAGTTACTTCTTGAACAACCCATTCCTTCTCTCCAGGGATGCTGCCTGTCCCGCTGAGTTACTCCAGCTTTTTGTGTCTATCATTGGATTCCATGTACTGTTGTATATGGAATCCAAATCCTTCACCCTACTGAAATAATTTTCTCCTTCATTCTTCCATCTGAAGTTAATAAATACCCAGATATTTTCCCTTTCTCTTCCTGACAACTTTGAATCCCATTCTTTTTCTCTTTCAATATCTTTCCATAGACTCCTAGTGAGCTCACCCACGTCTTTCTGTATCATTAACAAATAGAGACTCTCCATCTAATATTGATTGTGAATGATTGAGCCTAGCACGGTTACTGATTGCCAATCTGAAAAGAACCCTTTTGAACCTACTCTTTTTTTTTCAATTATTTAACCACTCCTGCTCCTTGCCAATAATACCATTTTCTCTTCACTTGACTATTAACATTTAATGTGGCACTTTATACCTTATGGAAATTCTAATACCCTACAACTACTAATTCCCCATATTGATTCTGTTTTCAAAGAATTCAATCAAATGCATCAAACATGATTCTCTTTCTGAAAACCATGCAACTCTGGTTGGTTTTCTAAAGATCCTATACCTACCTACTCACATATGGATTCCAGCAATTTACCAGTGGGTGATATTGGGAAGTCTGGCCTACTGTATTCTTCTTTTTGTTTCCCTCCGTTCTTGAATTATGGCATTAATATTTGCAATTTTGCAATCCTTTGTGACCTCTCCAGAATTTAGACAAAGTCAGTAGATTAAAACCAAGGCATCCACTGTCTCTGCGACGTTTCCTTTCTCACTCCAGGGTTCACACCATCAGATCCGGGAACATATAAGAAGGAACTGCAGATTCTGGTTTAAACTGAAGATAGACACAAAAAGTTGGAGGAACTCAGCAGGTCAGACAGCATCTCTGGAGAAAAGGAATAGGTGACCTTTCGGGTCGAGACCCTTCTTCAGACCGTCAGGGGAAAGGGAAACAAGATATATAGACGGTGATGCAGAGAGATCTAGAACAAATTAATACAAGGTATGCAAAAAACTATTGATGATAAAGGAAACAGGCCATTGTTAACTGTTTGTTAGATGAGAACGAGTACAGACAATGAGACTCAACAAAACGACTTTGAAGCTGGTACGACTTGGGTGGGGGAGGGATGGAGGGAGAGAGCGAATGCAGGGGTTACTTGAAAGAGAAATCATCATAACATCGGGTAAGATACCCAGCCTTTATGGACTTTAGCCCCGTTAATTTGCCAGGCATCCTTTCTCTAGCGGTGGTGATTTGTTTTAAGTTCCTTCCTCCCTTTATCACCCTAATGAGCTATTATTTTTTTGGATGGTATCGGTGTCTTCTATCATGAGGACCCATCCCAAATAATTGTTTAGAATCTTTGCCACTCCTCTATTTCCTATTCAACCATTTCCAATCTCATTCATTAAGGATCCAATGATTACCTTACCGACTCTCATGTTTTATATGCCCATAGAATTTCTTAATGTCTGTTCTTGCAAATTGCTGGAATGTATTGGTTAATTATAGGAGTTAATTATAGGATCTTTAGAAAATCATAGCATAATCAAGCAGAGTTGTGTAGTGTTATTAAAAAGAATCATTTGCTAGTTTACTATCTTGTTTTGCATCTAATTTTGTTTTCATCTTTTGTTCATTGCTAAAAAAACTCAGTTACTTTACAATACTAAATGTGTTTTCTTACTTTTTGGTGCCATCCATCATTTCCTTGAATATCCACAGACGGTATACTCTTCTCATTGAAATGTACCTTGACTGAGATTTCTAAAATATCACCTTAAAGGTCTACCACTCTGATCTACTGCCTTATCCGTTCTGCATCTTCACAGCATTCTCCTTCTCATTCCCACACTGACCTTTCTGTCCAAGGTCCCCTCCATTGGCAGAGTGCGGCTGGAGGCAAATTGGAGGAACAGCATCTCATATTTCGCTTGGCCAGCTTACAACCCAGTGGTAGGACTATAGATTTCTCTAACTTCAAGTAACCCCGTCATTCCATCTCTCTCCATCCCTCCCCCACCCAAGCCTCACCAGCTTCTTGTTTTCACCCAACAAGCAGCTAACAATGGCCTGTTTCCTTTATCATCATTACCTTTTTGCATATCTTTCATTCATTGTTCTATATCTCTCTTTTGCACCGTCTATATCTCTCGTATCCCTTTCCCACGACTTTAAGTATGAAGAAGGGTCTCGACCTGAAAGGTCGCCCAGTCCTTCTCTCCAGAGATGCTGCCTAACCCGCTGAGTTACTCCAGGTTTTTGTGTCTATCTTCGCCTTATCCGTTAATCTATCTTCCAAATTCGCTGTCTGTTTTCATACCATTGTAATCCTCTTTAATTAAATTTAGTTCCCAAGTTTCTTCCCCTTAAACAATATTTGAAATTGTACCATTCTGTGATCACCCTTTCCTTAAGATTTTTTTAAAACACTAATTTAAGATGAGGAGGAATTTCTTTAGTCAGAGAGTGGTGAATCTGTGGAATTCATTGCCACAGACGGCAAGCCAATGGATATTTTTAAGGCGGGGGTGGACAGATTCTGGATCTGCAAGGGGCTATGAGGTGAAGGCAGGAGAATGGGGTTGAGAGGGAAAGACAGATCAGCCATGATGGAATGGCACAGTAAACCTGATTGGCTGAATGGCCTAATTCGGCTCCTAGAACTTATGAACTTAATCTTAATAGACAATAGCAGATCTAAAATATCCTGCTCCTGGGTTGATTCATCAATGTGTTACTCCAAGAAACCATCTCTAATCCAATCTTTGAAACACCACAAAGTCATGTTTGCCAATTTGATTTGCCCAAGCTATATGATAAATAAAACAACCCTTGATTATTGCAGTATTGTTATACATCCCCATTATTTGGTGCTGCATGCTCTTGCCCTTGTGTATAGTGCCTGCTAGATGACTAATTTCTGCAACCAGTCACTTCCGCATCTGAGAGTGCGATGGAGGTCTCACCTCAAAATAAGATGTTAACATCAGCTGCTGATGTTTCGATTAAACTGTAATTGCCGCAAAATATGCCAGATGGATTGAACTTATAAACAGAGAGTTGTTAATTTAGATAGACACGCAATGCTGGAGCATTATTCCATCATTTTTTGTCTATCTTCAATGTAAACCAGCATCTGCAGTTCCTTCCCACACGAGTTGTTAATTTAGTTTTGTTTTAAGCAAAGTACATTTTTGACTGTATTTTGTGCATGTACGAATGTTCTCATGCAAATTAAAGGAAGGAGAGAAGTGATAACCTTGGGGTACTTGGGACCTTATGAATAACTTTCGTTAGCCTAGTGTTATCATTGCACGCCCGTGGTGAGGTGGAAAAGAAGGTAAACTGCTCCCACTGGCTGGCACACGGTTGTTGCTCCCACAGCGATGAACTCGTGTTTTATGCAACTTATCCTCAATACATGGATCCATCGAGAGATGCTGTTATGATGGATTGTGTTTATATTTTGTGAGTGTAACAGGGTGTAACATTTTAACATGTACATTGGAAATGTGTTTTTTTCCCCATCATTGCCTCCACAAACGCAACGTATCTGGTTTATTTATTCTTCTGCAGGGACATTAACCTACTTTGTGAAAGTTAATGTCGATGCTGGATAAAAAAGGCACTAGGGTATTTTTTGAATGAATATTTAACATTTTAGCACATTAATATTCAATGATTCTAAACTCAAAAGTTTCAAAGTCAAATCTGTCCACATTCAATTCCCATTAAAAACCAAGGGCAATCTGGAAAGTTTTGAATGGCAAAAAGTAGCACGCTAGGTTTTCTGGATGCTTTCATTAGTCAAAGAGGCACAAACAAGGTAGATGTAGATATAGAATAAGGGACCAATCATTTAAAACTGAGGTGCATAAAAAATTCATCTCTGAAGGTCGTGAATCATCAAACATCTTTGGTCCCAAAGGTGTTCAACAGCAAAGCAGAAGGTATATATTTAAAGTGGAGTTTGATAAATAGTTGAAAGATTAAAACATTAAGGATTATGGGGAACTGGGACATGAGGAGTTGAAGCCAGCATAGATCGGCCATCATCATGTTGGACAGATAGGGTAGACAGTCAGAATTTTTTTCCCAGGATGGAACTCAAACACTGGAGGGCATAGTTTGGAGGTGAGTGGGGCAAAGTTCACTGGGCGCAGAGGGTGGTAGGTGGCTGGAAAGCACTGCAGAGATGCTGGTGGAGGCAAATACAATAGTGGCCTTTAAGATGTTTTAGTATAGGCACATAGGCATATGGAGGGACAAAATTTGTATGAAGGAACTGCAGATGTTGGCTTAAACCAAAGATAGACACAAAATGCTGGAGTAGCTTAGCGGGAAATGCAGCATCTCTGGAGAGAAGGAATGGGTGGCGTTTCGGGTCGAAGAAGAGGAGGTCGACCCGAAACGTCACCCATTCCTTCAGTCCAGAGGTGCTGCCTGTCCTGCTGAGTTACTTCAGCGTTTTGAGTCTATCTTTGGATATGGACAGATATGGATTATGGGCAGGTAGACAAGAGGTTGACATAAAGTGTTGGAGTAACTCAGCGGGACAGGCAACATCTCTGTAGAACATGGATAGATGATGTTCACTCAGTCTGAAGAAGGGTCCTGACCTGAAACATCACCTAACCACGTCCCCTAGAGACTTACTCCAGTGTTTTGTGTATTTTTTGTAAATAAGCATGTGCAGTTCTTGTATTTCCAGATAAGTGGTTGTCTTGACATCATGTTCTGCACAGATGTTGTGGGCCGAAGGGCCTGTTCCTGTGTTGCACTGTTCTATGTTACATGGTCTTTAAATGGTGGGTCAGGCATGAGTGGCTGATTTGTCTACTCCTGCTCCTGTATTCTCGTGACTGTGGCCCCTACAAATAAAGTAGTCCAGTTGGGTATGTGTGCCTGTATTTGAAGTTGCAGAATGGAGCAGACCTAAGTTAGGCGACTGTCTTTGTGATGCTGCTCCTTTGAGAAGTCTACATTTAACCATGAGTGGATGGGCACCTAGATGATTTGCCCTTCCATGCCTCGTTCCACCTGGTCCTGCACCTATTTGTTTGTCTGTGATATCCTTGATGCCTGTGGTATCCTTGATCCCAATGCAGCAGGAGAAATGCAAAGTGAAGCCAATATTTCCATTGAAAGTCAGTGCACAGTGCAGAAACCTTGGCCATGTAAGCTCGACTCAGTGTTAATTGAGACTAATTTATAAAGCTATGAGGCTTAATCAGTGCGGCAGAAAAAAAGCTATCGGGCTGCCGAGCAAAGATCTTTGCTGCCGAGTGCCATGGAACATCAAGGCAAAGAATGGAATTTGAGTGTGGGCTATTTAAATAGCATGACATTTTGTGTGTGTGTGTGTGTGTGTGTGTGTGTGTGTGTGTGTGTGTGTGTGTGTGTGTGTGTGTGTGTGTGTGTGTCTGTGTGTCTGTGTGTCTGTCTGTCTGTCTGTCTGTCTGTCTGTCTGTCTGTCTGTCTGTCTGTCTGTCTGTCTGTCTGTGGGTTGGGGGGAGGACAAGCAGATCAAGTGAAGGCTCATTAATTTGTGAGAGATTGAAACCTTTTATTCTGGATTTTTTGAAATAACTGAATATTGGCTATTCCACTGTTTAAAAATTTGTGGAGAATTTTATGTTGGAGCATTCTTCCTAGCACTTTCCAAAATTTCGACTGGAAATTCGGATTAGCTCAACTGCAGTATATTAAGATACATGAAAATGAGTGCAATATCATTCAAGTCAACCTTAATTTCAATCATAATTTTACTGAGAGTTGTGAGCGGACATTTCTGGGTCGAGTTATCCTTCAGTTGAGGTGATCTACACCTTCAGATGCATGGAGAGAACCAATTGCTAGACTTTAAAGAAAATAACGGGATGTGTCCCCATCACCCGACTATAAATGTGCCTCATTCAGTACGAAAGAATGTTGTCACATTGCTGTTTGTTGGAGTTTCCTGTGTAATATCATTCCAACAACTATAAAGTACTGATTCAGATGCAAAGTATTTGTTCTTGTGCAACATCTTAAGCTGATGCTGTAAAAGTTCAAGATGTTGTGTTCTGTCAGTGTTCTTTGGCACAAAAGTGGATTCTCTGAAGCTACGGAATAACTGAGAGAGACTTGGTGTTCTTTACCCACAAATGAAAATATAATGTGAAGGAAGATTTATTACAGCTCCGAAAGCTTGGGTGAAATTAACCCATCGGACCATTCTTACCCGGTGTTTCGTGACATTAATCTTCTGAAGCCCAGCAGGTGTGAATCCTGCCAACATTTTATTGTCTGTGCATTAGTTTGCACTTAATCACACTCTGCTAGAGGTACTGTAATAGGTATGTCTTTTGAGTTGTCAAGATAGTGAGTCTTTAGGTGCACCAGTGAGTGAAAAGCATCCAGTTCAATAACATCAACAATTGTATTTACCTAGTGTTCTGGAAATGCCTTAATAAATCTTTCCATCTCTCCTTCTGTAAGACCCATCTGTCACCTGTTCTAATTTTTGCTTGGTATTACATTCTGTTTCACTATGGTCAGAAAGGCATTTTGGAATGTTTCAAAGGTTAAAAAAATGCCCCAAAAAAGCTCTCAAGCTGGTGAATGCCTTGGGTTAGGATCAGTCTTAATCAAACAGAATGGTAAAAGAGGTTGAAAATGTTTAATTCACTTGCTGCAATCTTCTGGCACATAACCAACACTAACGTGCTTATAATGTAAGTGTTTTAACGCATAATATAGCCAAATAATGTTTAGCTGCAATAATAAAGGCATTAATAAAGTCCAGAGATATGGAGGGGTAAGGTGTGAAAATGATAGATCAAAGCAGATACTGATAAGGAAATGTAGAATGGTTTGTTGATAGCTGAGGGTTAGTTGTATGCCTTCTTGTCATCTTCCCCTCAGCTAACAATGAGCCGTTCTAAAGTCTAGTATAAAGGAAGAAGGGTTTCGGGCCGAAACGTTGCCTATTTCCTTCGCTCCATAGATGCTGCTGCACCCGCTGAGTTTCTCCAGCACTTTTGCCTACCTTAGAGTTTCAGCATAGATGAGGCAATACAGTGGGAGAGTTGGGGGGTATTGTTGAAATGGACACAAAATGCTGGAGTAATCAGCGGGACACCTAGCATGTCTGGATAGAAGGACTGGATGGTGTTTCGGGTCGAGACTCTCCTTCAGACGACCCGACCCGACTCGTCTTGACCCGAAACGCCACCCATTCCTTCTATCCAGAGATGTTGCCTGTCCCGCTGTGTTACTCCAGCATTTTGTGTCTACCTTCAGTGCAAACCAGCACCTGCAGTTCCTTCCGACACATTATTGTGACGGAGTTGGGTGGTACTATTGAGCTAGGCTTAGTTATTTCATGTGAATAACAACCCCCACATAAACGCAAATCTTAGTTTTCAGCCTGGAATTGAATTTTCCTCTCAATCTTCATCATTTAAACTGCATCCAAGAAGTCTGTTTTTGGCAAATACTGCATCTCAGCTCTTTTTACTTGGTTTGCTTTAGATCGTTGGCCTTGAGAATGAAGGTCACAATAGCGGGTGCACAATTCACTGCTCAACAGCTGCAATGGTTTCTAATGTGCCGTGGGAAGCCTCACAACTTCACTGCAGGTAGTTTGAATTCCCACTGCTTTACCTTATGCACCAGTACTTAAAAAGCAAGGAAGTATCATTCTGGAAATGACAAGGACCAAGGAGTCATCTTCACAGTTTCCTGCTGGATGCACGATCAGCCGTGAGGAATGCCTCAGTCTGTGGTCCTCTCCTCTCTTGAGTTTGAAGGTTATACATTTCTAAATCGTATTCAGCAACTTGTGCATTAAATCGGGGACTCACCATGCATGGTAGTACTGCGGGAATGGTGCGCTATTGACGATTGCTCCCTTCAGATGGGATATTAAGACAAGGCCCATTTGCCCTCTTGATAATGTAAAAGACCACACAATGCTATTTCAGTGAGGAGCATGGGAGACCTCACATATCCTGGGACTGATATTTATCATTCACCCAACATCACAGCACAGGCCACCACTAGTAGAACTGCAGCCTCACAGTGCCAGACCCAGGTTCGATCCTGCCTCTGGTGCTGTCTGTGTGGAGTTTGCACATTTCCCCGCATGGGCTTCTTCCCTGGTGGAATAAAAACGGGTGAAAAAAAGGTCTTACCTTCCACTACCTGCAACCACCGGCAGCCACCTTCAACTAGCATCGCAACCGACTTCGACTGAAAAATTACCGATTTTTAAAACGGCAACCTGTTTTTAGTCGCGGCTGGTTTTGAATTTTTTTAAATAATCGCCGGAACATAGAAGAAGCGGAAACGACTTTCGACCATTAGGGAGACTGACAAAAACCTCCGGGAACCGCACGGAAACCTTGGGTGGGGCGCAAAGTCTCCAGAGGTTTCCGTTCAGGTTTCCTAAGTGGGACAGGGGCTTTACAGAGCTTGCAGCGCCAGAGACCCATGTTCGATCCCGACTACGGGTGCTGTCTATACGGAGTTTGTATATTCTTCCCGTGACCGTGTGAGTTTTCTCAGAGATCTACGGCTTCCTCACACACTCCAAAGACATACAGGTTTGTAGTGTTAATTGACTTGTTGTATGTGTAAATTGTCCCTAGTGTGTGTAGGATAATGTTAATGTGTGGGGGTCGCCAGCTGGCGTGGACTAAGTAGGCCGAAGGGCCTGTTTTTGCACTGTATCTTTAAACTAAATAAACTAAACTAAACCTAGAAGGAAAAAAGAATACAGATATATAAATTTATTGCAGGCTGGCAACAAATAAAAATATTTTATAAACCTGAGACACTGCCAAGTGTAAGATTCTCTCTTTTATTTGCTAAAGGATTAATAGTGTGCGGCTGGTTTGAGATTGTAATGGGACGATATGCAAATACGCTCATTACTGTTCCCATGAGAATGAAGCTGTATTAACCCTGAGGTAAAACAACTCATTTCTACATTTCTCGCCGCTTCACCCAGCTCATTAATCAGAATTTCAGGTGACTGGAAGTGGTGTCAGGCAAGATTTCATCTGAATGCTGAAAATTTTGCACATTAAATGTTGAAGCTCGTAATAGAATTCAAATAGGTCCACTGTACACCGTTTCATGGTGAAGTCCTAAACCATTGAACCATTCGAGCACAATCACCTCTTAGGCTGAAAATCCCAACAAAAAAAGAATGCCTCAATGTGGAAATCATTTCACCTCGTATATTCTTTTTAACAATTTGACATTTTTCCACATGTCAATTCAGAGAGAATATTTCTCGTACAAAAAATTGAATGAAACTTCTTACTGGAAAGATTTTTTCCATGTGTACAAATATTTGGTGACATTTTTTCCAGACCCTTCAATTGACTTTGTATTTACAATAGACATTGGGTTCATATCTGATTCTGTTGATCCTGGAGAATAGTGCACAGACTCAGAATTCCCGATGACATTCAGGGGGATATTAATTTCATTTACAGATACAGCGCAGAAACAGGCACTTCGGCCCACCGAGTCTGCACCAACCAGCGATCCCCACACACCAATATCCTACACTAAGGACTATTGTTTTACATTTATACCTACAAACCTGTACGTCTTTGGATTGTGGGAGGAAACCGAAGTTCTCGGATAAAACCCACGCAGGTCACAGGGAGAACGTATTAACAGTGCACAGACAAGCACCCGTAGCCAGGAGCAAACCCGGGTCTCTGGCGCTGTAAGGCAGCAACTCATCCTCTGTGCCACCGGGCTGCCCAGTTGAAGAGGGAGCCCATGTTGCTCTTTTGCTCCACCGTTTATCATCACCTGTAAGAGACGATTATTGTTGTAAGTACAGTCCACCATTATAACGGACCATAGTGGGGAAGGGGGGGGGGGGGGTGATGGTGGGGGAACTGAGTCCATTGTTGCTGCTTGTCCACTATAACCGACTGAGGTATTATTATTGTAATTAGTCCTTCAGGCTGCCGCCACCAATAGAATGCACTGGATCATCATGGGGCTCCCTCCCCTCTCACCAGCTGCCCCTTCTTCCTGTTGGCCATCGCTTTGTCCACTCCCTGCGAGGAGAAAGAGGAGGAGGCGGCAGTGAGACCGAGTGGATAAAGTAAACGGCCGACAGAAAAGAAGCGACAGGTAATGGGAGGAGAAGGGAAACCCCACAGTGACCGAGTGCGTCCTGTCGGTGTCTGCGGCCTGAAGAACGCTGTCACCAGGGGCTACAACGTGAGCCGCAACAAGAGCCATCTCAAGCGGACCACACAGTGGGTAAAGAAGTGCTTGCTGGTGCACCTTGCGAGTCAGGGGTGGCGTCAGATGCCGGCATTGGAGATGTCCATGCGAGCTGGGGTGGCGTCTGCTGGTCCGGCCGCTATAACCAAAATCCATCATAAAGAGGTTAGTTAAATAGAGGGCTTACTGTGTATGGCACAACTTTGTCACTGCAACCACTAATGTGTTTCTCATTGGACAGTGGTAAGAATACTACGATTAGAAAAACTTGGTTTATATCTTAACTAGCACAGCGAACACAGTATTGTGCATGCAACTTTGCATCCAATAATTCCTCCCATAAAACTCCCATGAATGGCACAAAAACCTTCTGAAACTCCCCTTTAGATTGAACATTATGAGGTATTCCTATTCTTCCTCTAAAGATCATTTGAAATGTTTATTACAACATTTCATGTTCTCAATAAACAAGGTCCTAGTCTGCTAAGGCTATGTTATTTGCTAATTAATCAGACTGATATTTTTTTAGAATGCAGACATGTTAATCATTCTCTTTTTAAGTTGAATATTTTTGAAAGCATTCAGAAGAATACCATTTCTATTGCTTTTAAATTTTACAACTGTCCTTATAAATACTCTAAGCAAGGTGGAGGACACTGACAATAAAGCCTTGAAGTTATTAAAAGTTTGCTGTGGTACCTATGCATGTTGTTCAGTCTAGATACATTTAATGAAAATAGGATTTTAAATATAATTAACAACAACAACAGCAGTATTCAAATTAAAAAGAGAATGATTAACATATCTAGTTTCTGAAAAAAATCTCAGGCTTATTAATTAGCAAATAACATAAGCTTGGCAGAGCAGGACTGTTTATTGGGAACATAAAATGTTAAAGATTTCAAATGAAATTTTAAATGACCTTCAGAGGAAGAGTAGGAATACGTCGCAACGTCAATATTCAATCTAAAGCAAGAGTTTCAGAAGGTTTTTGCGCCAGTGATTTTTGTTCTCCATCCCCCCCTCACTGAACCTGACATTGTGAATTAAGGGTCTGTCCCACTTACGTGTCCTTGGCATGCAAATTACGCGACCTCGAGGTCGAGTTGAGCCGCGACGGTCCCGCGAAGGTCACGCGTGACTTCATTCGAGTGCGTGACGTCATTTGTAGATGGACACACAATGCTGGGGTAACTCAGCGAGACCGGCAGCATCTCTGGAGAGAAGCAATGGGTGATGTTTTGGGTCGAGACTCTTCTTCAGTCTGAAAACAAGGGTCTTGACCTGAAACGTCACCCATTGCTTCTCTCCAGAGATGCTGCCGGTCCCGTTGAGTTATTCCTGCAGTTTGTGTCTATCTTCAATTTTATTGGCCCAGCTCTGGGAGTAGGAGTGGGGGCGGATCCGGACCGTAATGGCCGTGAGCCCCAGGCCGAGCTAGGCGATCGTTTGCCTGCTTCTGCTGCTGTTGCAGGTGAGATGTTGCATCGTGCCAGGTTCTTGGGTCCGTCCCGCTTTGGCCGTCAGTTATGCGACAGGCTGTTGGCGCACGAAGATTTCATTCGCTACAAAAATTTTGGAGACCCGCACGATGTCACGCACAACTACATACCCCTCCCCTTTACTCAGTGTGACCGGCCCCGCGCGGCAATGCGATGCCCGTGCGCCTCAACGTGACCACGAGGTCGCGTAATCTGCGTGGCAAGGACACGTAAGTGGGACTGGCCCTTTACGCTCTACTGTTGATAATTGTACATAAGTAGAACATGGAATAGTACAGCACAGGAACAGGCCCTTCGGCCCATTGGGTCTGTAAAAACCCGATGCAAAGATAAACTAATCTGACTGTACTAAAATAATCTGACTGTACATGATCCAATTCCCTCCATTCTTTGCATATCCATGTGCCTATCTAAAAAACTAAACACCACTATCATACTGTTTCCACCACACTCCTGGCAGTGGGTAAGAGGCACCCACTATCCTCTGTGTAAAATAAATTGGCCTGCACATCGCCTTTAAACTTTGCCCCTCTCAATTTAAAGCTGTGTCCTCTAGACTTTGACATCTTCAACCTGTGAGAAAGGTTATGACTCTCTACCCTGTCTTTGGCAGTATATTTATATTCAGTCTTCCCTCAATCTCTGGCATTCCATAGAAAACAATACAGGTTTGTCCAACCTCTCTTTGTATCTAATACCCTCTAATCCCAGGGGCAAATACCGGGCTACTTCTCCTGTGCAGTACTTAGGAAATGTAATGTTTCAATTGACGTCGTCTACCAAAGCTCTGATTCCTCTAACATACATAGGTAAACAATTGAATGCAAGTTTTTTGAAGAACTCAAGAGATATCTCAGGCTTACGGATGAGAAATAGAGGGATGCTGTTCCCATTAGCTGAAGGCTGAAGAACCAATGGAACCGATTGCAACATTTTGTATGATAGATAGAAGGGAGATGTGCAGAAACTTTTAACTTAGAAAGTAGCATTCTGGAAGTTGCTGCCTGTAAATATGATGGAAATGAGAATCAACTTTTCAAGAGGAAATTGCAAAGGCACTTGAGAAAAAATGAATAAGATAATGTAAGGCCTTGGGGAATAAGGGAGTATGGGACTGACTGGATTGTTTGACTAGGTGCTGTCACAAACTGAATAGCCCCTTATGCCATTGCCTTCTGAAGGCAACATCCTGATTGTATCATTTATTTGGGCACTGTTGGTTTAAAGAACTCACAATGAACTTTTCCTATCAGCAATTTGTTGGAAGACATTTTCAATACGTTCGTGACAAAATGATGTTATCAGGCCCTAGAGAGGAGGTGAAGGCAATCTACTGTATAATCTAATTCTCTCCTCCTTGGCAGAATATCAACAATGCACTACTCCTCAATGTAGAGCTATGGGTTCAAGGTGGAAAAACTCATCTGATTTCACCATTGGAATTAAGAGAGGCTCTTATTTACCTATCCTTTTTCACCGCATCCCAGAGTACTATCCAGATAAAGAAGAATTCTGTGGAGTGTAGCCACTGTTGTAATGTAGCAATGTTGCAATGTATTTATGCACAGCAAGCTCTCACAGCATGCCGGAGGACGAGGGGAGACTGAATCTAAGTGTACAGCCATAGATATACAAGGCACTGCAGTTGCAGGAAACTTGAGGAAAAAAAACAAAACAGTGGAGTAACTCAGCAGACAAGGCGGAAATGGATAGGTGACATTTCGGATCGGAACCTTCCCTAACTTGGCGCCAATCTGAAACATGGCCAATTGGCCAGTACTGCAATGGTGCCTCAGTGACAGTTCTTCACTCAAGTTTCTGATGTAGGATATGAACACTGCCTTCCCAGTTTAATGTTTTATGTGTCATTCGTAACTGTCACTATATGTCATGTTGTCACTTGCGGGCGGAGCACCAAGGCAAATTCCTTGTATGTGACTACTTGGCCAATAAAATTATTCATTTTGTGCTGACTTTGTGACTTAAATCATGTGAACACTTTATGCTCTATTAATCCAAATCTTATGCAGTCTCTTAAAGTACATTGTTTGCAAATGGTCTTCATCAATGTAGATAGTTGGAGATAGCTGAAGCCTCTAGGGGATTAGGCAAATGTAAAGCAGACACCCATTTCATCATCAACCACTACTCTCTCACCCAAGAATAACTTCTCCCTTCCAACTCAAATTGTCTCTGGTCTGTCATCTCATGTGATTATTTTAACACTAATCTGACATGAAATAACCGTATAGAAGTTAGAAAAGGTGCAGACAAGATTCATCAGGATGTTATCTGGGCTTGTGGGCTTGGCTGTTAGGGGGAGGTTGGTTTGGCTGATACTTTTTTTCTATGGAAGTTTGGAGGTTGAGGGCTCTGGCCTCCCCACCATCGAAGAGATTTATCGGAGTCGCTGACTCAAAAAAGGCAGCCAGCACCATCAGAGACCCACACCATCCTGGCCACACACTCATTTCAACACTGCCATCGGGGAGAAGGTACAGGAGCCTAAAAACTATAATGTCCAGGTTCAGGAACACCTTCTTTCCTACAGCCATCAGGATATTAAACACTACAACCTCAAATAAGCTCAGAACTACAATAGACTATTATTATTATTTTTATTATTGCACAACTATTGTTAGTGTTTTGAGTATGTGTGAGTGTGCTTAATACTCTGTTGTGCTGCAGCAAGTAAGAATTTCATTGTTCTATCTAAGATATATGACAATAACACACTCTTGACTCTTGATCTACCTTGCAAAGTAGTTGGCTGATCTTGGCTTTCATCGATATGCGTTTAAGGTATAGGTTGCAATTGGGTCAATTATTCCTGTAACCAGTGCCAAAATGATCTCCCGGGACATGGCAATATTGGACGCACAGCTGAAAGTGTAGCTAATTCTCACAGAATATGTTTGCCTTCTCTCCTACTCATCAGATACTAAAGGGCCTGTCCCACTTGGCCATCATTTGTGTGCCATTTACGCGACCTCCAAAAAAGTGGTCGTTGCATTGTGACGCACGGGTAGCAAGTGGGTAGCGCGGGACGGGCGCATGGAGAGGCGTGGTGGAGTGTGGATTTGCGCGCAGTATCACGCAGCGCTCCAGGATTTCGTGCTGCACTAAATTCTCGTGCGACACCTGCGTGACGCATTGGGTACGCACACTGACGCATTGGGTATGCACACTGATGCATTGGCGTCACACGCTGGTGTCCCGACGCCTCACGTGTGCCTAGTGGTGACGCATGGTTACGAGCATGACATCGTGTCGACCTATTTTACATATGACGCGTAAATGAGGTGCAAATGATGGCCAAGTGGGACAGGCCCTTAACCTTTATCCTCCAAGCTTTGCAGATGCTGATGGATTGACCCACAGGAAAGCTAATGAAAGAAAGAAGATTCTTCATAAGTGGCATTGTGTCGACCAATAGTACATTAATAACGTTCTCTGTATGGGTAAGTTTCTTTCCAAACTCTTTAAGATTTTTTGCAAAGTTTATGGGCCATAATTATCGGGTTCCTTTTAAACCAACAATGCCTGGTTTCCTTGTTTATTCGGGGGAATGGGAATGACTGGCAACACCTCATTTATTGCCTGCTCTGAAAAGGTCTTGAACTGGTTTGCTATCTCACCCATTTTGACCACCTAAGAGTTAAACGACTTTTTAAATTACATTCAAGAAGTAAATCTCTGTGTCATTTACAACTAATTAAGTTTAAGTTTAAAAAACTGTATGACTGACTTGGCCAGTGAATTTCACTCCACCAATTGGTGTATGTGACAATAAATAAACTTATGAAGTACTTAATTAGTTGTAAATGACACAGAGATGGTTTAAGTTGTGATAGGTACTATAGACATTAGGCTTGTAATGGGCTGCGTTGGTCACCTCTTTGTTCGTGTGGAATTAATTTGTTTTGCTGCTATCTTTTTGATACACCTTGAGTATTAAATTTAGGATTGAAGTCTTGCTGCAATCAATGTGCGATTACTTTACTTGTCTCATCAATGTGCATCTTCGTACCAGTTTCAAAGCTCGCTCGATGACTTCAGGAAGGACCATAGTCCAAGTATTAGCTGGGATTGAATGTGCTGCACAGTCTTACCTCCAAGGACAGACAATGACAACCCAACCGACTGAATCAACTTCAAACCTGCTGATGGAGGCGAATCGTTCTGGCCTACGGCTGTTTATTAACACAGAGGAGGGTGGCAGTAAACTGAAATTGTTGCTGTCTCGTGGACCATGTCTGGAGGCTTGTAAAACTGCACCACAATCTCATTCTGTTGGCTTGCTCTTCTGCACATTTGTGCAGGAGTTGCTGTGTCCAAGCAAGTCATGTTTAAGGGAGTGCAAATCCATTAGAAGCAAGCAGTGAGAAGCAATAGAATTGGCTCGTCACCATAGTAATAGAGAGAGATGACTTAATGATATATATTAGCCAGGTCTTGGAGGAGTACAGCCTGTTGGCCTGCAATATTTGCAGTGGAAGAATGGGCGCTCATATAATACTTAATGTCCTACTTCCTTATTTTATTTTTTATTTCTGTCATTGATGGAAGAAAAGTATAATTCCATTCCAGGGGTTACAAACCATCTATAAGGTAGGGTACCGTTCAATTCACCTCAATCCCATGGAGGATATTGGACCCAAGGATGTGTTACAATACTGCACTTGAGTTTGAACTGATTATATCCACGTATGGTTTATCCAAACTGTTTGGATGCAAAACAAAGATTTTCACTGCACCAAAGATGCTACATGTGACTATGACAAACCTAAACCAAAAGCTATTCTAGGTTGAAAGGCCCAATGTGGTGCTGAGGAAATACCACACAATTGGAGACACTCTCTTCCCAATGAATCTGTTCATATTGTCCAAGAGGTCCAGTGCAGAATGGAAAGCCGGCATATTCAAGAGAGAGTAAAAATAGCTCTTAGGCTAATGGGATTAAGGGATATGGGGAGAAAGCAGGAACGGGGTACTGATTTTGGATGAACAATCATGGTCATATTGAATGGGGGTGCTGGCTCGAAGGGCCAAATGGCCTACTCCTACACCTACTTTCTATGTTTCTATCAGATTATATCATCCGATGACCTGTTGTGGCAGTTGGCAAATTGTAGTGGCTTCAGGCGCTTGCTGAGGTAGAAGTTGATAAGCTCCACAACCAACCTCTCAAAGCACATCATCACCATGGACTTTAGTGCCACCAGATGGTATTCGTTGAGGCATGTCATCTTACTCTTCTTCATGGGCAGTGGTATTATTGATGTCCTTTTAAAGCAAGTGGGAACGTCGGGTCTCAGTAAGGAGCAGTTGACCATATTCACAAAATCTCCAGCCAGTTGGTCGCACGGTGTTTTGAGAACGTGACCAGGTACAGCGTCAGGTCCAGAAGTTTTCCAAAGGTTCGCCCCCCTGAAGGATCTTCAGGCAGAGAGAAGCTTCCTGGGAGATGGTATTGTCAACGTGTCGATGAACTTTCAGGACTGGGAAAAAGTCGGAAATAAAGCAAGTTTTAAATAGCCAAGAAAGGGGGAAGAGAGAATAAAATAAAGGTTGATCACAGTCACTTAGGCGTTTCTCCATAACATAAAGCTTACTTGAGTTTTCTCAATGCTGTTGAAAGGTCATTAACATAGCACCTTAACAAAATGCCCTTCTGTATGGATTCTGCCTGACATTGAGGCCTTTTGGCATTTTCTGTTTTTAATTCCAATTTCTAACATCTGCGGTATATTGTTCTCGATTGCAATTTCTTTTTTGGCTTTTATTCCCTTCAATATTAGAGATTAAAAGTGATCCAAGGTACTATCCCAGACAGAATCTTTATTGCTCTGGAGGTGTTTTTCTTGTGATCACCTCATTTTTAATTACTGGCTGTTGGCATCATCTAAAATATGGTCGTTCTTGCTTATTGATCTTTGAACAAGGTGCTTGCCTGATAGTTTTGGAACAATGTAACCATGCAAATAAGATTACCATTTCAGAATAAATCAGTGTGACAGTATGGAGAGTTTGGTGGCTTGCTTAGGAAATCCCAAGGAATTAATTTGAAACACAATTCAAATCGGTCTAGAATTTAGCGTTTCAATTGCAATGAATGTCTGTTGTAAACAGATGACGTTTCTATTTTAGTACAGGGTCTGAATATAAACAGGCCAACATGAAAATATAAAATTGTAAAGGCACGGACATTGTACGAATGGTTAAGGATCTATCAAGTCATTTGAATGCGCACCTCAGACACTGAATGTGAAAGAATTTAATTTAAAAGGAATATGTCATCTAATCATTTACTCTCTTATCTTTTCTTTGCTCAATTAATACATCGAAGGTGCAAAGGAGAAACCTGTGCTGTGCTGTAAAAAAAATTAGACCTCCTGAAGTTCGTAGAGATAATTTGCGGATGTACAAACTAGATGGAAGCTGATTGCTTCAGGGAAATTCTCAACTCTATTGATTGAGAGCATTCGGAATGACTAGTCAGAGTAAATTGAACCATTGTCCCGCATTGCAAATGTGTGACATCTGCACATAACAGGACCTCAGAGATTTTGTTTGAATTATTTTAATTTCTCTCTTAGACTTCAAAATAATGGTGGGCCTGGAGTAGGATTTGGAAGGTCTGGACAGGTTATGGTTTATTAGTATGAAGGGAATCCACTTCAACTTTGTGCTGTGTAAAATGGAACATACAGCTCTTTCAAAACAGGAAGGGAAACTGTAGTCATAGAATCATAATGATACAGTGGGGAAACAGGCCCTTCGGCCCAACTTGCCTACACCGGCCAACATGTGCCAACTACACTAGTCCCACCTGTCCGTGTTTGCTCCATATCCCTCCAAACCTGTCCTATCCATGTTCCTGTCCAACTGTTTCTTAACCGTTGTGATAGTCCCAGCCTCAACTACCTCCTCTGGCAGCTTGTTCCACGGACCCACCGCCCTTTGTGCGAAAAAATTACCCCTCAGATTCCTATTAAATCTTTCCCCTTCACCTTAAACCTATGTCGTCTGTTCGCATAACTTCCTGCTTTTTGCATGTCCTTGCATTTCTATGCAGAAACTAATTGTCTTTCTGAAAATTGTGAGTTCCCTTTGCAGAAATGGACCATGCATCGGGATCTTTAGCAGGTGGAATGGGCCAGGGATTCTTCATGCTGGCTTGTCATTGTCCACACTAACCAGCCCACACTAACCATTGATCACCCGTTCACACTAGTTCTATGTTATCCCACTTTCTCATCCACTCCTCTACACACACGGGGCAACATTATCCAGGCCAACTAACCTACAAACCCACACATCTTTGTGATGTGGGAAGAAACCAAAGCCATGTGGAAGAGGAAAGCCACGTGGTCACAAGGAGAACGTGCAAACTCCACACGGACAGTATCCAAGGTCAGGATTAAACCCAGATCTCTGGCGGTATGGGGCAGTGGCTCTAAGAGGACCATTGGCGTAGGTTACCAACCAGCCAGTAGAGATGACGTTGTGTTGCGATACTACCTCAAGCAGTGCTGGAATACATGAGTCTGCAGTTTAAAAGGCTGCCTGTTCCATTTTTAGATCAAATGCACCTGAAATTCAGCTTCAGCGAAAAATCTCCATGGTCTAGAATGTTATGGCAACTGAGTGAGCTCAGCATGATCTAACATAAGGTAGTACTGAGCCATTGCAGACAGAACTTGTCCAGATTCCTTAATTGCAGCTGTGTTATGTCCCAACTGACAGTGAAGTAATGGCTCCAAATGTTGATTAATGAGCCATATCAGCTGTAAAACAAGTTTTAAACTAAGGGAATACGGCACTGACTGACAGAGGAGCACAACTAATTGACTTCATGAAAATGAGGATTATTGCTGCCATTTAATTTACTCTCTCTTTCACAGATTCCCAATTTATGCCAAGTGTGTACTTGTACATGGGGTGGGAGATGTAACATTGAACGACACCTTCTCTCGTGTGGGTTTCAGGCAAGCACTTCTACAGCCACAGCTCAAGGAAATCCATTGTTGACCAATTGCCCTTCAGCGGGTGATCAAGGATATCTGATCTGCTTGCAATGTCATTCCACTGCTGCCTATCTCCAACCCCCTCCCTTTGCACGCAGATTCTGAACATGTGGTGCTGCAAGCTTCACGCAGTGGTACCAAGGTGAATATGTCGTTTGCAAATCACACAAATCACATTAAATCATAAAAGAATTGGCTTCATGGAAGGAAGCAGAGGGTGATGGTGGAAGATTGTTTTTCAGACTAGAGACGTTTGACTAGAGGTGTGCTGCAGGGATTGGTGTTGGGCCCATTGCTGTTTGTGGGTTATATCAACGAGTTGAAAGAGAATATACAAGGCATGATTAGTAAGTTTGTAGATGTTGCGTGGGTGGTATCACAGATAGCGAACATGGTTATCAACAGTTACAGCATGATCTCGATCATCTGGGCAATTGGGCTGAGAAAGTGGAGTTTAATGCAGATAAGTGCAAGTTATTGCATTTGGGGAAGTCTAACCAGGGTGGGACCTTCACAGTGAATGGCAGGGCCCAGCGGAGTGTTGTATAGCAGAGAGATCTAGGAGTGGAGTTACGTATTTCCCTGAAAGTGATGTCACAGGTAGGTAGGGTGGTCAAGAAGGCTTTTGGTACATAGACATTCATCAGTCAGGGTATTGAATTTGTGATGTTAGGTTACATGTGGGACTAGTGTAGATGGAGCATCTAGGTCTGCATGGGCAAGTAGGGACAAAGGGCCTGTTTCTGTGCTGTGTTATGCTATCAGAGGAGAAATTTGTTGATTGTGTGTGAGGATCAGTTTATATGGGCGATTGATTAGTATGGGTGTCAAGAGTTAAGGGGAGAAGGCAGGAGAATGGCGTTACTAGGGGGAGATAGATCAGCCATGATTGAATGGCGGAGTAGACTTGATGGGTCGAATGGCGTAATTATGCTCCTATTACTTATGACTTTATGACCTTATAAACTGTAAATCCAGAAATTCCAACAATATTATTCGAAGTATGACCAGGAAGACTGTATAGACTCGGTTTATACTCTCTAGAATTTAGGAGATTGAGAGGGGATCTTATAGAAACTTACAAAATTCTTAAGGGGTTGGACAGGCTAGATGCAGGAAGATTGGTCCCGATGTTGGGGAGGTCCAGGACAAGGAGACACAGCTTAAGGATAAGGGGGAAATCCTTTAGGACCGAGATGAGAAGGAATTTTTTCACACAGAGAGTGGTGGGTCTCTGGAAGTCTCTGCCACAGAGGGTAGTTGAGGCCAGTTCATTGGCTATATTTAAGAGGGAGTTAGATGTGCCCTTGTGGCTAAGGGGATCAGAGGGTATGGAGAGAATGCAGGTACGGGATACTGAGTTGGATGATCAGCCATGATCATATTGAATGGCGGTGCAGGCTCGAAGGGCCGAATGGCCTACTCCTGCACCTAATTTCTATGTTTCTATGTTTTCTATGAAGTATTGTAAATATTCAACAGATCGGTCAGTATCTGTGGTAAAGTTTAATGCTTTATGGCAATGATCTTTCATCAGAGCTGCTAAAGAAGACCCTCGGGTTTTCCGATATCTAATGAAAGTTTCTTGACCTGAAATGTTAACGCTGTTTCTCACCCTGCAGATGCTGCGTGACCTGCTGGATATTTCCAGATTACTTAAATACTTAAAATTTAAGGTTGTCTGGTTGACCAGAAGTGATATTGTGGAACTTGCTGCAAAAGATCTCACACTCTACCCAAGCCGCCTGCAACCATCTTGTTCATCTCCTCCCCTTGTCAATCTTCTGTTCCCTGTCTAGGTGAGTGACACATTTCTAAATAAACCTTCGTGCATTTGTGCCTCAAGTGAAAAATAAGGTCTTTGTATACAACCCTAGGAACGCCATTCATCTGAGTATAAATCATAAGAGGAATAAACCGGGTAGATGCACAGTCTATATCCCAGAGTAAATGAAACACTGACCAGAGGACATAGATTTGAGGTGAAGTGGAAAAGATTTAATAATTGAGGGGCTACTTTTCCACACAAAGGGTGGAGGGGCTATGGAACAAGCTGCCAGAGGAAGTAGTTGAGACTGGGACTATCCCAATGTTTCAGAAACATTTAGACAGGTACATGGTTTGTAGGGATATGGACCAAACGCGGGCAGGTGGGCCTAGTGTAGCTGGGACATGTTGGCCAGTGTGGGCGAGTTGGGCCGAAGGGCCTGTTTCCACACTGTATCACTCTATGACTTCATGGCTGTATGACCATTTATCCCATCTCGCAAACCATAGAGAACACTCATTTTGCCTCTTTCTAAGCAATTATCTGCTCACTTCTGTCTCAATGTTAACTATAATTCCATAGACCTTTATTGCTATAAGCCGTGTCTTGTACAGAACATTATTTGCTGTCTGGAGATTTGCAAATCTATCATGCCACAAAAATGTTAACTGGATTGTTAAGGGAGGTCATAACTAGAAATAAACTATATAAATCTAGATGATTTGCAGTCAAAGCCACACCATTGTCCGTATTGGTGGAAATGTTTCATCCTCGATAACAATCAGCACGGGAGCGTACTCAGCCCCCCGCTGTACTCACTCTATATTCATGACTGCGTAGGCGGACATAGTGCAAAATCCATCATCAAGTTCGCCGACGACACCACTGTTGTGGGACGTACCACTGATGGGGACGAGTCAGAGTATAGAAGTGATATTGACCGATTGACCAAATGGTGCCAGCACAATAACCTGGCTCCTAACAGCAGCAAAACCAAGGAACTGATTGTGGACTTCGGAAGGGGTAGGATGGGGTCCCATAGTCCTGTTTATATCAACGGGTCAAGAACTTCAAATTCCTGGGCGTGCATATTTCTGAAGATCTCTCCTGGTCCCAGAACACTAATGCAATCATCAAGAAAGCACATCAGCGCCTCTACTTCCTGAGAAGATTAGGGAGAGTCGGTAGGTCAATGAAGACTCTCTCGAACTTCTACAGGTGCACAGTAGAGAGCATGCCGACTGGTTGCATCGTGGCTTGGTTCGGCAATCTGAGCGTCCAGGAGCAGAAAAGGCTGCAAAAAGTCGTAGCAACTGCCCAGTCCGTCATCGGTTCTGACCTCCTTACTATCGAGGGGATCTATCGCAGTCGCTGCCTCAAAAAGGCTGCCAGCATCATCAAGGACCCACACCATCCTGGCCACTCACTCATCTCTCTCCTTCCATTGGGTAGAAAGTACAGGAGCCTGATATCTGCAACATCCAGATTCAGGAACAGCTTCTTCCCCACAGCCATCAGACTATTAAACACAACTTCAAACAAACTATGAACTAAAACAACCTATTGCACTTTATCTGTTTACTGATGTGTGTATATATATATATTCTATGGTATATGGACACATTGATCTGATCTGTATTTATGACTACAATATCCTGTTGTGCTGCAGCAACGCAAGAATTTCATTGTCCTATCTGGGACACATGACAATAAACTCTCTTGACTTGACTGTAACCTGGACAGTCATCTTGCACTTTAAAAATTTGTTCAGAGGACATGGATGTTACTGATATTTATTGTTCATCCTTAATTGTCCCTGACCTTGGGAGGTAATTAAGTCAACCACACTAGATGGTCTGTGGTCACATATTTAAATTTAAAAAAAAATTAAATCTTTAGAAATCTCACAAAACGTGGCGATTCTTGCATGCAATCTCAGTGGACTTTGTCAATGCTCTCCATACTATTGGGGATTATGCTTGGGTGTGCCAATACTTTACTGAGATGTATGCAATATCAGAATTTCACTGTATGTATGTACAGGTCATAATAAGGAACCATTGAACATATGTAAACCAGGTAAGAATGAAGGATTTGTTTTTCGAAAAAATTGTGTAAAACCAGTACATCTTTACATACGATTAGACTAACTTTTAATTCCAGATTTATTTAATTACTTGAAATAAAATTCCTCAACTGCTGCATTGGGATTTGAGTTCCAGAATCTAGATCCAATTCTATGCATGCTGGCTTAGTGACCTAGTCAAGCTCTGGATGCTGGCTTAGTGACCTACTCTACCAATCATGTGTGTGGCCCCTGTTGTTAGCTGGCTCGCTCCATCATAAAGATGCTGACTTCCACTCCTTGCAGCCATGAAAGAGTGTTGAATTGTCAGGAGCGCTGTCTTTCAGCTGTGATATTGAGTAGAAGCATCTTCAGCCATTCGGGCGAATGCAATAAATCTCACAGAGTTGCTCTGAAGAAGACCAGGAGTGCCATCTCATGATTATCATTGACACGAATAGAATTACTGCCCATTATCACATTGCTGTTTCATGGCCTTTTTCGCCGCAGATTGTGGTCATTGTTGAATTATTGGGCTGTTATGCAATGATTTGCAGTGGAGTTTGTGGTGAGACATAAAACTTTTCAGGAGCTCCATCAACTAAAATGCAAATGATTGCAACCTTCATTAACATTGTTGACAGCAGATTGGTTCGGTCCACGATTACAGACTTCCTTTTTGCAATGTGCCCTCTGAAAGGGCTATGGTGGGAATGGTTTTGCAGGCTAGGAATTCGTTTTGCTTGCAGCAGTTTGGAATCTAAGCTATTAGCAATTACCATCAGATTTATAACCTTGTTGTCGCCGTCAGCTGCTGGAATAGTTTTATTGAGATTTCTTGTCTTCATATACAGTATCACCAGGCAATCTGTAGCATCCGACTGAGCGGATTGACAGAAGCTTAGTTTAACATCCTGGTGTCAATGCATCTACAACTACAAGCAAAGCTACTGCCTGAATGCTGATTTTCCTGACGTGTTGTGATGTGGAAGATGGCAAGAACTCTTTAATTGGTTTAGAGTAGTGATGTTATACAGTGCACTTTGTTTATTGACACTTTGGATATGAATAACTTAGGCAAGGCAAGGCAAATGTATTTATATAGCACCATTCGTACAAGCAGCAATTCATAGTGCTTTACAGGGAAAAAGAAAACAAAAACACAAAAAACCCCCAAAAGAATAACATAGTAAAAAGACAGCAGAACAACCAAACAACACAGGACAACAAAATCGCCAATAATTAAAAGTTACAAAACAAGCAATACGACAAATGCATGAATAGTAAAACAAAGTCACTAAACCAATAAAACAATTTTAAAAGCGCATAAAAGGGTTAAGATTAGAAGGTTAAGATTACCTGCATGTTGGGTTATGGAAAAGCTACAGTAAACAGCAGTGTTTTTAGGCCTGATTTAAATGAGCTTACAGTCTGTACACACCTCAGGTGTTCAGGGAGCTTGTTCCACAGGTGTGGAGCATAAAAACTGAACGCTGCTTCAGACTTCTTAGTTCTGACCCTGGGAACACAGAGTAAACCTGTCCCTGAAGACCTGAGGAGTCTAGGTGCCTCATATACAACACATAGGTCAGACATGTATTTTGGACCAAGACCACTCAGTGCCTTGTAGGCCAGTAACAGAATTTTAAAATCTATCCTTTTACACACAGGGAGCCAGTGCAAAGATTTAAGGACAGGTGTAATGTGGTCCATTTTCTTGGTGTTGGTCAAGACTCTGGCAGCGGCATTCCGGATAAGCTGTAGTTGTTTAATTGATTTTTTACTGAGACCTGTAAAGATGCCATTACAATAATGTAACCTACTGAAGATATATGCATGAACAAGTTTTTCAGTGTCTTCTTTGGACGGAAATCCCTTGATTCTTGCAATGTTTTTTAGATGGTAATAGGCAGATTTGGTAATGGTCTTTATATGGCTGTTAAAATTCAAATCAGAGTCCATAACTACACCAAGGTTTCTGGCTTTGTCTGTGGTTTTCAGTGCGATTGAGTCAAGTTGAGCACTCATCTCTAGCCTTGTATTTTTGGGACCAAAGACAATAATTTCTGTCTTATTTGCATTGAGCTGGGGGAAGTTCTGGTTCATCCACTCATTGATTTGTTTGACACACTGACTCAGTGAGTGTAGGGGACTATGGTCATGTGGTGACACTGCGATATAAAGTTGTGTGTCATCGGCATGAGTATGGTGGGATATGTTAAAATGCACTACGATCTGAGCTAGGGGGAGCATGTAAATATTGAACAAAATGGGTCCAAGAATGGAGCCCTGAGGAACCCCGCATGTGAGTTTTGTACGTTCTGATTCATAATTACCAAGGGAAACTTACAATCTCCAAAACCACTTGTGTGGAATTAGTTATTGTGTTAAGCAGTTTAATTAGTGCTGCTTTACTATAATGATTGTCATGTGACAGGATGGATGTATCATGTGACAGGAAATTGGTTGATCATGTGATGAAGACAGCTTCATTTTTACACTGGGATGGTGAGTAGTGTTGTAAATGGGGAGGAAGCTCATCCCATTATGTTTTTAGGAATTAAGAACAGAGAAGGAATGTAAGAACTATGTTTTGTTTGAGGTATGTTTTTTTCATCGATCAATTGAGTGGATGTCCCCTTTGAATTCTCACCAGTAATATTCCAAACTATTACCTGTAGTCTCCATTTGCAATGAGCTATCAGAGTTGTGTTTAAGTTATCTCCTTGTTAATAATAATCTAATGAAACAACTATCTCAAATATTGATTGAATCAGAATTCTATTGTAATAAGCCACTGTTTGGTAATACCTGGGTGTTTAATGTGCAATATTATCTTAAACAAAATACCCAGAAGATGTGGTTGGGTTGTTAATGTTTGAGTGGATGCTTATGGATGGCCATATGACCTTAACACAAAGGATGACTTTAGAAAATGCCAATGTACTGTTTTGGTGGCCCTTGTTATAATATAGGAAATATGGCAATTAATTCAGGAGCAGCTGCCTCTCCATGTCCTTATGATAATTGCTAGACAATCTATTTTATTTGTGTAGGAAGGAACCCTGAGGTGTCTGAAGAAGGGACTCAACCCGAAATGGCACCCATTCCTTCTCTCCAGAGATGCTGCTTATTCTGCTGAGTTACGCCAGCTTTTGTGTCTATCTTCTATTTTATTTGCCTGTTGGGGGAGAGATGTTGACCAGGAGAGAATGTCACTTCTGAAAGTGCTATGAGGTTTACATATACCTGAGGTGTGAAACTGGGTCTTTGTCATTCTTTAGTTTAATGTCTCACCCGAAATATATCATCTTGGGCATCTAGCACCTGCTGAGTATTATATTGGGAATGTGGTCCTGCAGAAATTCTTGTGTCAATTCTGGTGCATCTTTCTGTTGGTCTTGACTCCTTTGCAGTAAGACTCAGAGTTATACCTACTGAGGCAAGGCTGGCGCCATTGCAGTGTAAATATAAGCTGGAATAGAAATATAATCAGTCTATGATCATACAGGCTAGCAATCAATCTAACAAGGTCAGCAAGCTGACTCAACAGTCTAAAGTTTAACAGATCTTGTTCTGATATTCTGATGTTCGCTGGATACTTTCAAGAGGGAGCTAGATTGGCCTCTTAAAGATAGAGGAGTCGGGGGATATGGAGAGAAGGCAGGAACGAGGTACTGATTGGGGATGATCAGCCATAATCACATTGAATGGCGGTGCTGACTCGAAAGGCCGAATGGCCTACCCCTGCACCTATTGTCTATTAAATACAAATTGTGGATGTCTCTTACTGGACTGGGTTTTATCTTCTGGTGTTTCAAGGACCAAAATGAGTGGATAAATATCTTCATTGTTATCCCTTATCAATTGCAGGTGCATCTGTCTATGATTATATCGGTAGGAGTGAGTACCACACTGGCCTTAATTATTTAATTGTCTTTGTGTTCTCCAGTTGCTATATTTGGATTTGAAAATATCTTCAGGTTAATATGTATTTAGATGTGAGCCTATTAACCTGGCATTTTTCACACCCAATATACTGTCATGGAGGAGGTTCATGATTGGACAGAAGTCCAGGGACGGGACAGGACAGGATGGGCTGAATGACCCTCTCCATACTTTTTCACTACTACCTGCTGCCAGTCAGACTAATTGCAGTGTGGTTTCTGAGGCTCAGTGCCTGCTTGAATCTCTGAGACGATGATTTGATTTCTAAGGGTTATTCATGCCTTATTCGCAGTGATTCAGAAATATGCTCACTGTCATTAACTGGACGACCACATATGTCCTTTCAAAGGCTTGGATAAACTGCAGTGAATTGGATGTTAGTCTCTGAAAATTGAATTTGCAAGCAAGCACATGTTGTTTTAAAGTATTTTAAAATATGTTTATGCCAATAGGATGGCTATTGATACTGATATAAGCACGAAATTTGTCATTGGTGTATCTCCTACAAGGTTGTTAAATATCAGTCTCCTGCTTCAGCCTTGACCCTCGAGCAGGTTTTTGCAGGTTTGGCTGCTCCCTTTGCTAAATCATTAAAACTGATCAAATAAAATTGAACACGACTCCGTCTAGTCGGGCTGTACATCTCTATCATATGCAAAGCTGAATCCTGCACTCAATCTGTGTGGAAGTATATTTTTCCAAGAAGAAGGTGGTAGATTTGCTGCCTCGCAGCATCAGAGACCCAGGTTTGATCCTCTCAAAGGGTGCTATCTGTATGTACGTTCTCCCTGTGACCGCATGTGTTTGCTCCGGTTTCTTCCCACACTCAAGACGTGTAGGTTAATTGGTTTCTGTAAATTGTCCCTAAGTGTAGGATGGAACTAGTGTATGGCTCATCGTTGGTCAGCACGGATTCTGTGTGTCGAAGGGCCTGTTTCCACATTGTATCACTGAAGCTGAACAAACTGCCTTCTCTGGTGAACTGTGACAAAGAGCCTTTGCATCATTCAGCAGACCCTCTTTGCAATTCCACACTCTGTGGAGAGGTGAGCAACCATATTCTCTGTAGTTGTCAGCCCAAGGGCAGTAAGATTCTGACCGTACAGGAAGGAGCTGACTGGGAGGACCTCTCGCCGCCAACCAAGCCAGGACTTGGTGCTGGATGGTGAGTTCTGGTGATGAGGCACCACCAGACAAACTGGGCAGTCTGCACAGAGAACTATGCCACGAGATCCATTGAATCCCTGTCTTGCAGTGCTTGCAGGATGTTCCATGCTGACCACTGCCCGATAGACTTGTGGTCAAAGATCAAACCTGGAGATGAGGTTATGTTTAGTTTAAAGGTCAAACATCACCTATTCCTTTTCTCCAGGGATGCTGCCTGACCTGAGTTATTCCAGCATTTTGTGTCTATCTTTGGTGTAAACCAGCATCTGTTGTCTTTTCCTACACTTCTTAGTTTCTTTGATGGTTTACCATTAGTTTATTTTTCCTTTGTTGCAAACACATTAATTTAGTGCAATACAGATCCCTCGGTCACTATCTGCAGTTGTATTTTGACGGGAATGCTAAATTTATCGTAATTAAAGGATTAAGGTTTTATTTTTAAAGCCGGGCTGATTACTCTGGAAATTAGATTGACTCTGACACAGGAGATCCATTACTGAATAATTTGGCACAGAAGGAGACTACGTGTTTCAGTATGCCTCTGCCGGCTCTGTGGCCAAGTCTCCTATTTGTCTTGCTTCACCTTTTTCCCCAACAGTGCTGCTATGTTCTCCTTATTACCTATCGATGCACTGTTTTACTATTGAATATCCTTCTACCACCTGCTGATGCATAAAAGTAATTTTCCTCCCTGGCCAATGTACCAACTGCACACAATTAAGACAATCTTCATGGGGGAGAGAGTGACATTTTTATGTATGTCTGTGGATTAATACAGTCCAGCAATTTAACAATGTTGGAACAACTTATCTTGTCTATTGTGTACAGTTTAATTGAAATGTGATTCTTCCAAAAGTGTATGTTCAGTGCGTTATTAGCCACTAATGAAGTCCAATGTAAAATGTACAGCCTTTTACACACGAGACATAAGATGCTCAAACAAAGCTTGTGTAGTTTACTTAAGGGTTCTTCGCAGTCTGACTCTGGACTATTGGATCCTTGTAAATACATCTGTTTCACTAATGTCCTTCAGGATCCAACCTGGGCAACTGGAGCGACTCCAGACCAAACAACTGGTTGACTTTTAACCTCCTACTGAATACAGGGAAATCAGGGAGGTAAATGCCAGCAACATTTGCATCCTGTGAAGGAATGATATAAATAGTGATTGACACAAAGATGGAAAGGCTGGTCGGGGTGGACTCGGTGTGCTGAAGGGCCTGTTTCCTCATTGTATGTTTAAACTAAACCGAAAGCCTGCCATTGGGCGTTGTCAGCCCAAATAATAGTTAGTGTGGTTCTCCTGACTAGACCCCAGCAAATGGGCTGAGAGTCTCGGTGAGATGCTTTTAATTCATGCACCTGCCTTACTTCACTATTTGCATTACTTGAATGGCCAAACGATCATTAATGATTTCCAGGCCCTAAACTCACTGACGTCTCAACACCTTTCCCTGCCCCCGAAAAACAATATCAACGACTCCCTACTGACTGATGATTTCCCCCAGTTAACTCTCGTGCAGGTAGACACAAAAAGCTGGAGTAACTCAGCGGGACAGGCAGCATCTCTGGAGAGAAGGAGTGGGTGACGTTTTGGGTTGAGACCCTTCCTCAGACTGGTTGGGGATAAGGGAAATGAGAGATATAGACGATGCTGAATGAATGAATAAGTTTATTGGCCAAGTATTCACATACAAGGAATTTGCCTTGGTGCTCCACCCGCAAGTGACAACATGGCACACAGTGACAATTAAGAATGCACACAAAACATTAAACATTAAAAATAAAACAAGGATAAAGTGGAGAGATCAAGAACAATGAATGAAAGATACGCAAAAAAGTAACGATGATAAAGGAAACGGGCCATTGTTAGCTGTTTGTAGGGTGAAAATGAGAAGCTAGTGCGACTTGGGTTGGGGAGAGATGGAGAGGGAATGCCGGGACTACCTGAAGTGAGGTGCCTGGATCATCACCTGTGGGTATTTGGTGCACAACCTGTCCCCATCCTTTTCTAATCCGAGGCTGTCCTCATTCCTAGACCCTGACATTTCACCCTTTGGATCAGTCCATCAACATGGAGATGGATTAATTTGTTACGAAGGACTCCACTAAATTTCTTGTCATTTATTTCCCTCTCTTCCACTTTTTCTCCTCCCACTTACACTTTGATGTGAGAAAATTTACATTGCCACATTAGATGAGAATCAAAGTGCCTCCAAGCAATTTTTTTAAAATTACATGACCTTGGGTTTTTGAAAACCTATTATGCTATCATTGGATTGAAACACAGACTATGAAGTATCATGGAATATGTTGGGTTTTCATCAAGTAAGTTTTAATAAGTTAAATTTAAAATGCTCCTGAATACAACAGATAATTGAATGAGCGGGCAGGGGATTTTTGTTTAATTGGCCTGATGGTAGAGTCAGCAGACACACTAATGTACTTTTTTATTAGAAGCACCACTTCATCTTTAAAACAGACTTTATTTTACTTAATGAAAAGAGCAGTTGGAAAGATATTATCTAATGAGCACTTCCACAAGATTCCAGCTCTACGTGTGTTGGGGCTATTGCCGTAAGACTTTATTAGTGGTTATAACATGAAAGTTGCTCTCTTGCTGCTGAAGAGATGCAACGGAAGTTCTTGATGTTAAACAGGTCATGGCAACAAGGAGATAGTGAACTTAATTTGCTGTTAATAATCCGGTCCGCTAAACTGGAGTGTCTGCCGAACAGGATGAGTAGACATGAAACTCGAATCAACCTTGCAGTGATTGACTTTTGAAACCCTGAGGCACATGGCTGTTCTGGTCCCTCATACCTAATGCCAGCCATTCTTGATGAGTTCAAGTGAGGTGTCTTTAATTGAATCTCAAGGTAAAATCGACCAGGTATCCAGCAGAGAATTTCCCAGTATGAGCTGGTGAAATCTCCTGTTATTGTACCTGCATTTTAACCATCTATTGAAGTGCATATTGGGCTGCCATTTTCTCTGAATTTAGTAGCAGAGCTATGAATGTGACAACACAGAGTGTTGGGAGCCCTACACTGCAGATGAGCAGTAGAGTTAGCTTCAACAGTGAGGTGTGATTTGATAAATGGTTGGAAATATTCTCACGTGGCGAGGGTTTGGAGCTGTTCAGCAGCATTGGCAAAGATGATGCTTCACTCTGAAGCCAGTTAAAATCTGCAACTCTCCTCCCAACAAAATATGTTGAGATGAGAGATCAACATCAACATTGTGGTTGATATGTCTTCAATCGGGCAAAGGTATTAAAGGTTGTAAAGCCAGGACCAGTAAATTGAGTCGGCCTTCACCCTGTTGGTGGTGGAACAAACTTGACGGTCTAAATTTCTTCGAAGCCTGTTCCTTTAGCGACTGAAGGTCCTGCTCCTATGGGACTTGGATACAATGATTCAAAGCCCAGCGCCACTCTTCCAGTCATCTGGTGTACTGGGACAGTCCATCACTTCTCCATTCACCCACTGAGACGTCTTCTTGTGCTTCCTCTTCACCCTTGCTCTTCCCCTTCTGCCTTTCTTAAAAGGCTGCTGAAGCAAAAGGGCTACTGCAGACAGCAGTAAAACGTACATGGTCGAAGCCAGTCTTCAACATAGTCGAAGGAGGTCTTCAACATAGGTCTTCCTGGAAGGTTGTACACATAGTCATGGAAGGTCGTAGGTTATCGCAACCTTGATTTTTTTTTTTAGGTCGTTTAAGGTCGTCAGAGGTTGCTAATTAGGTCGTGAAAGTGGGACAGGGGCTTCACACTCTGCTCTGTAATATTCAATCTGATGCTTTGTTAACCCAAGACTGTGTTTGGTCTCTCCGGTTTAACAAAATAGCTCTTATTACAAAGACATTATTACAAAGTTGAGTTTCCCCTGCTATCCTGGACAATACTTGTTCCTCAATGAGGATTATTATAATTGCAGCAAACCCAGCCTTTTATCGCATGCTTTGAATTAAGCGAATTATAGATGAACATAAATCACAACCATCCATTTTTCAAAATCCTTCATTCCCACTGGCCATTAATCAGAATAAATACTCATTAATAACCAATGTAAAGTTTTAAGCAAGACCAATTAGGTCAGCTTTGTGTCTGATATACTCCCTGTAGATGTCATCATAGCACTTTGCAAGATCTGGCCTAGTCTGTCCCAGAGTGCTGCCCTTACAAGTGTTCTTCAGCGACTCAAACACTTGTACAATAAAGCATGTACTGATGTGGAGGCTTTGGAGAGGGTGCAGAGGATGTTTACCAGAATGCTATAAAGGACACGGTGCTAGAGTAACTCAGCGGGTCGGGCGTCAACCCTGGAGAATGTGGACTGGAGAAGTTTTGGCTCAAGAGCTGGCTTCTAAATTACCAGGATGCTGCCTGGATCAGAGGGTTTCAGCTATCGGGGGAGGTGCGAGAGAGAATACATACTTGGATTGTATTCTCTTGAAAGTTGGAGGTTGAGGGGAGAGCTGATAGAAATATAGAAAATTATGATAGGGAGGTAGTCGGAATCTGTTTCCAAAGGTGTAAATGTGCGCAACTGATCGGAATAAGATGGCTGGAAGAAAGTTTAACGGAGTGTGGGGTAAGTTTTTTTTTTAACATAGAGAGTAAAGGGGACTTTATGGGAACTTATTACCAAGGTAGGTGGTGGAGGCAGATACAATAGTGACGTTCAAGAGGCTTTTTGATGGGGACTTGGGAGTGCAGGCAATAGTGGGATATGGATCAAGTACAGGCAGATGAGATCGGTTTAACTTGATATAATGTTTGGCACTACCACCGTGGGCCAAATGACCCATTGTTGTGTTGTACTGTTCTATCTTCTCTTGCTCCCTTTTATGAAAGAGTCATGGCTTTCTCATCAGTGGGATAGGCAGGCATAGTTTCTGGTGCGCCAAGGAAACTTGGGTAACAGGAGGTGCTTGGCAGGAGATGGCTGCAGTAATGTGACCCAGAGTGGGAGCCGCCACTTATTGAAGCAATGCATACGATCCGTCAGTTTGAGTTGAGTGATCCATTACAGTAAATAGATCAGGGAGTCGCTAATTGATCCCTTATGATCTGTGCAGATGGACAGACTCGGGAGGATGTGAGGAGTTATTTTTTGCCATTTGGCATCTCTCAACTGATTAATGGTGAACTGTGAGTGAATAGAAAGTGCAGTGGGTCACTATAATTTATCGTGGTCCTGGTACTAAGCATTTCTTTGTCAGGGAGTCCTCTTTTCCCCCTTTACAGATGATAACACCATCCACCCATCTGCTGGTAGACGAGTTCTCCTCTGCCTTCTGCTCTTGTCACTGACTGCTCTCCCACATGTCCCTCAAGCACCCGGTGTCATTGTCGCTAGTCCCAGCCGCTGTCTTTGGTTGGCAAGATTGTGCAGCACACTGCGATTGCTGCAAGTGTGCTACAGGGTCCATGCATTAGAATCACGACTGCATCCTTCTTCAGACTCTGTTCAAGAAACGTCACCTATTCCTTCTCTCCAGAGGTGCTGCCTGTCCCGCTGAGTTACTTCAGCATTTTCTGTCTATCGTTGGCGTAAACCAGCATCTGCAGTTCTTTCCCACACATTTTGTCCTGCGTATGTGCTGGAAGGGGTGTACCACCTCATGAACTGCCCTCTCGGTCTGCCCCATTTGTGGAAGGGTCCGTGGTTACAGCGTTGGCCTTGTCTGCTACCCTAAAACCCTCAAGACTCAAGTAGAAGCAAAGGATTCTTAATCCCAAGGGACTCTTTAAGAAGAAAAAAAAGATGCTTAATGCACGTTGTTAAATCTATTTAAATTCTCCTCTGTAATTAAAATGCAGAGTAAAAAATCTTAAACTTCAACTGTATGTCATCATAGTATCATGGAGTTACTGACGCTGTCATATTAGTCCAGTTTGAACCATCTACTAAGTTGGTCAAGTGGTGGAAGAGTTGTGTACATGTTATGGATTCATAGTCACACAGCATGGAAAGAGACACTTAAGCTCAACTTGTCCATGCTGATTAAGATGCCTCCTCTAAGGTGGTCCCATTTTGCCCATATCCCTCTGAACTTTTCCTATCCATGTACCTTTCCAAAACTTTTTTTAATGTTAAAGTACCAAGGTATTAATGGGCACCCTTCATCAATGTCCTCATGGAAACGGCATCAATGTTTTAGCCTGAGAGGTCTGGTGAAAACGAACCAATATTAATTGCATTTGAGAAAAGTGTGTTCTTGTACTTCGCAAGAAGTAAAACTTATGGATGCTTAATATCTTTGATCACATTTAAATCTTGGCAAGAAAATACCGCCAAATAAGCGAGAGTAATGTGAGGGGGGAAAAAAGGGAATTATTCAACATGTTGAAGATCACAAAGTAGGAATTTGGTAATAATTAATTTATAATGATGAGATAATTTATATGAAATGCCTTTGAACCAAGAGCCGATTAGAGGATGGATTGAGTATTCCTTTGATTAATGTTTGTTGTGAAATCAGAGGTCTGCTTGGGATGGTTTTGGTATTTTTGATATTTCTAGCAGAATCCACAAATCAGTTATTCTTGCAAAGGACCCCTCACAAATACAGTTTAAAACAGCAGTAAAGGAACTCTTCAATGTTAAATGGATCACAGTGTACACTGTATCATTGCCCTGTGGTGGAATCTGATATTTGGTTAAATGCAATGATACAATTTATAATTAGAGGAAGGAAGTAGATGTAATCTTTGGCCCAGAAGTTTGGATTCTTGCCTCTGAGGCAGAACTGAAGATCCACATCTGAAGACCAGGAAAATCTTGGCTGCCTCTCCAATGCAGTGTTAAGGCATTGGAAATGCTGGATATTTGAGTCATAAGTTCTGCAGTACTATTCAGGAGATTGGGAGAGTCCTACCTGTTGTCCACAGTCAACATTTGTGAATCAAAAAGATATGATCAATGCCACTGATTTGCTGATTCAAACATTGCTGGGTGAGAAACTGCTGGGTGACGATTAGTTTCTGCATTTCCCAGGGATAATGGCCACCTTCTGCGCTGTGATTCAAACAAGCTGAGAAGTGGACAGATTGAATGTCTATAACTGAGATGTGAGTGAGACTCAAAACTAGTGCAGTTTTAGCTCAGAACACGTATAACTAGAGTGATGAAGGGTCCCAACCCAAATTGTGGCCTGTCTATTCCCTCCATAGATGCTGCCTGACCCACAGGGTTCCTGCAGAACTTTATTTTGCTCAAGTTTCCAGCATCTGGGAATCCTTATCTCTTGTATAAGAGGTACTTGATCCAGTGGGTCACTAAAAACCTTTCACCCTCACTGTCTCTGCATTAAATAATCAATTTGTTCTGCCATAGACATTCTTCCCTGTATATTGAGTTGGATAGAGAATTATTTCTATTAACTTGTTTGCGGATTGCACAAAGCTGGGTGGCAGTGTGAACTGTGAAGAGGATGTTAGGAGGTTGCAGGATGACCTGGACAGGTAGAGTGAGTGGGCAGATGCGTGGCATATGCAGTATAATATAGGTAAATGTGAGGTTATCCACTTTGGTGGCAAAAACAAGGGGGCAGATTATTATCTCAATGGGGTAAGTTTAGGTAAGGGGGAGTGGTACAGCGAGACCTGGGTGTCCTTGTACACCGGTCACTGAAATTTCACATCTCCCTCATTCTGCACTTATCCAACTCAATAATCCTCCAAGATATCTTTAAAACACACACAAGATTGATCCCTAGGGTGGTGAGACTGTCATATGAGGAAAGATTGAAAAGACCAGGCTTGTAGTCACTTGAGTTTAGAAGGATCAGGGGAAAATCTTATAGAAACATATAAAATTATAAAAGGACTGGACAAGCTAGATGCAGGAAAAATGTTCCCAATGTTGGGCGAGTCAAGAACCAGGGGCCACCGTCTTAGAATAAAGGGGAGGTCATTTAAGACTGAGGTGGGAACAAACTTTTTCATCCAGAGAGTTGTGAGTTTGTAGAATTCCCTGCCACAGAGGGCAGTGGAGGCCAAATCACTGGATGGATTTAAGAGAGAGTTTGATAGAGCTCTAGAGGCTAGTGGATTGAAGGGATGTGGGGAGAAGACAGGCACGGGTTATTTATAGTGGACGATCAGCCATGATCGCAATGAATGGCAGTGCTGGCTCGAAGGGCCAAATGGTTCTATGCAACTTTCACGTAAGAAACTTGCACTCTAGTAAGATTCTTGGTTCTGGTCAGAATGTTGTAAATTGTAGAACCTTTTACGAGATTTGTGACTGAAATGTGGACTAACTTAGTACTTTAGTGTGTTGCACTGATGGAGTTGTCATCGTACGATACAACTTTATTTATTCCAGAGGGAAATCAGTTTGCCATAAGGTTCAGTTATAATGCATTTAAAGTGTCATTATGTGCCTTATAATAATGATGAAATTTGAGTAACCATTTATCGCACTGCACATGTGTAATACTGCACAAACATGAAATTAAAATATCAAGTGGAAAATTCCAGGATGAGGGATGTGCAAAGGTGGGGGTTGGGAGAGAGAGATTAAATAAACCAACGCCTTTCCAAGTGGATGCAAGATATCCCACAGCACTGCTTCTACAAAGGAGAGTTCTCCATATTGTCCCGGGACCAATATTAACCATACTCAACATCGCTGAAAAATTATTAGTCAGACACTTATTGGTATCTGTTGAATCTTGCTGTCTACACATTGACGGCTCAGTTTCCTACTTTATGGCAGTGAAATGCCTTGGAATGCGCCGAGTCTGTGAAATTTATGGAGTAAGGATCCAGCCTGGCATTTATTTTGCAAGTAGTCACGGTGTCAGCTGCAGCACGCTGTCCTTTCATGATATTAGTTTTGCAGCAAGCTGGCTTGCAAGTTCTTTCATGGCAGTGAGGGGAGAAGTGGTACATTATGGTGGCCCAAATATCACTCTACTTCCACACCATTTATTTAATCATAGAATTAATTCTCCGTGCTTGGACTGTTTCCTGCTTTGTGATCACCATTGGCAGAGTTCCCACACTCGTCCATCTGGTGATGACCTGTACACTCAACAACCACTTTAATTGGCATTGCAATTACATTAAAATAGACATCCAGCCAGTCTGGGAGCCAACAAAGAAATTTGATGTTGCTCATCGTACATCAAAATGACTGTAGTGTGAGAGAGTTAATGGCACACGAGGTGTACATTTTACAATCATAGTTATCGGGCACAGAAACTGGTTCTTCGGCACAACTTATCCACGCTGGTCAAGTTGGTTTTCTGAGATATTGCCATTTGCCCACATTTGGCACATCTGTCTTTCAAACGTTTCTGGCCATGTACCAGTCCAAATGTGTTTAAAATCTTCTCATTGCACCCACCTCTTCCACTGCTCAGATCACACAGATGTAGTCCATTCAGCCCATCAAGTCCAGGGGAGCAGTTACATGACCCCCATTCTCCATCAGCCCGTCTCCCTGAGCTTCACATGAATTTATTCTCTTGTGCGAGGCCATCACCTTTTGTTCCTGTTCGTTAACCTACACAAAGGTAATTTAAAGCGGCTAATTAATCTGCCAGCATGTCTTTTGGGGAGAAACCAGATACCCAGAGGAAGGCCGCAAGGCCACAGAGAGCACCTGAGGTCAAGATTGAATGTGATCTCTCGAGTTGAAGCAGCAATACTAACTGTTGGACCACCATGTATATGGTATATTACAGAGCTGCAGTGTGATGGAGCAAATAGCAAGTGATGTGTACATTTTAGAATTGTAGTTATCAGGCACAGAAACGGGTTCTTCGGCCCAATTTATCCATTCTGATCAAGTTGGCTTCCGTACTGGAAGAGGACAAAAACAGGCCCTTGGATTGAACATGATGCCAAGACCAATTCTTTTTTGTCTGCATACAAGTCATATCCCGCCATTCCATGAATTCAATATGCCTTTCCAAAAGTCTCTTAAATATCATTATCCTACCTGCCTCCACCATCACCAGGCACTTGTCAATCTGTGCATACATAAAACAAGCTTGCCCTGTACATCTGCTTTAAACGTTGCCCCTTGCACCTTAAAGCTAACGCGCTCTAGTGTTTGATCTTTCTATCCACCGAGGCTGGTGGTTGTGGTGGGGAGGGGGAAAGAGGTGGAAGGAGGAAGACTCTGACTCTCTATTCTATCTATGCACTCATAATTATATATACCGTCTACATCAGTAGACTTGGAGATGTTTTATTAGAGCAAGTAGTCTAAGGCTAAGGTGTGTTTCCTTGAACATACAAATGCAGAGCTGAAGTGATTCAAGTGAATACCTGATGTGCGTTGAGATAATAACACTGATTTGCTTCCTGTTCACTCCCTTCACACAGATATAAGCCCAAATCTTCAATGATATTAAACAATGCCCATGTATTGGCAAATTCCTTGCTCAGCGCAGTAAATATTGCCACCCCTGCAGATATTTTTTTTTTTTCAGACATCGGCAGATTTTCTAAAATAAAATTGTTTTTGTGTGTGTTATGTTTCAATTTAGATACAGATGCAGCATTGGGGATTAAAGGGAGTGAGACGATAACATTGCAAATTGATCATTTCTGTGCCTTCCGCAGTCTCTACCCAAATACATTTAGCCTAAACGAGCTGCGTGTTTATCACAGCGCCAGTCCATGTTGGAATATTGGACACTGTTAAAACCCCACTTAACACAGACCGATATTGGGATCGAACTGGAAAAGGGAAGAAGTATGGTGCCATGCTTGGTTCATTGAGTAGTGATCATCCAGTGTGTGGTTTGAAGATAGACCCAAAAAGCTGATGTAACTCAGCAGGTTGAGACCCACCTTCAGACCTGAAAGGTCACCTAGTCCATCTCTCCAGAGAAACTGCCTGTCCCGCTGAGTTACACCAGCTTTTTGTGTATCTTCAGTTTAAACCAGCACCTGCAGTTCCTTCCTACACATCCCATGGGTGGGGGTCAGTAAGATGCAGACATTCCAGAAACTGGAATATAAAATCTACACTGAGTCTCCTCTGCAGAGAGAGTACACTGTTAGAAGTGAGGTATTTCAATTAAGATATTAAAAACCAAAGTCATAAATATTCTCTTGAGGCTATGTGTAAAGAATGGGATACTTCTCAGACCCTGGTGGCTGTTCCTCCATTAACCCACTAAAATTGGACAAAGCCAACTTGAAATGGGAAGGAACTGCAGATGCTGGTTTAAACCGAACATCGACACAACTAGCTAGAGTAACCCAATGGGTCAGATGTCATCTCTGGAGAAAAGGAATAGATCTTACTTTTAGTACAGTGAAACATAATAATAAAAAAGGATTATTCACCATAACATTGGTTATAAGTTGTTTAAGCCTATCTTGGGGTGGGGGGGATAGGTGCTATAGAAAGTGTATGTCTAAGGGCGGCCCTATGGTGCAGCCATTAAAGTTATTGCCATAGACTTTCATCAATCCTGATCACATGTGCTGTCTTTCTGGAGTTTGCACATTCTTCCTGTAACCATGTGGGTTTTATCTAGGAGCTCCACTTTCCTCCCACATCTCAAAGGTGTGTGTGCTTGTAGTTTAATTGGCTTCTATAAATTGCCCTTAATATGCATGGAAAGATGAGAAAGTGGGATAATGTGGAACTAGAGTGATTGATGGTCAGTGTGGACTAGCTGGGCAGGTTTCCATGCTGTCTCTACAAACTAAACCAAATACTTGCAGTATCCTCGTATTATTTGAAATTGATAGCACAGCATTTTATTAAAAAGACTTTGGTGTTACATGAGGTTAAAACACTTCCACTATCAAGCCCTACGATTTGATGCAGACCAGTAGAGTTGTTCTCCAAGGACTGAAGAAGCCTGTTAATGAAATTAGGTCAGGAGGCATCAATGTGCAGAAATCTCTAGTGGCATGCGAGTTCATTGCATGGAAAATTGTTGTCGTATTCTGTCCAACCTTTGTCTGTGTGGAGTTCTGCCCAGTTATCCCGTACTATCTGCAAGACTTACAGGGAGGAGGTGAAACAACTGGTGGACTGGTGCAATACGAACAACCTGATCCTGAATGTCGAAAAAACAAAGGAGGTCATTGTGGACTTCAGGGAAAAACCGGCACAGTCCCATATCACTTCACATCAATGACAGCGATGTGGAGGTGGTCAGTGGCACAAAGTTCCCGGGGGTGCAGATCACTAATAGCCTGACCTGGTCGAATAACATCTCATCAATAGTTAAGAGAGCGCAGCAGCGGTTGCACTTTCTGCGTCGGATGAGAAGAGCTCACCTCCCCCATCCCATTCTCACCACTTTCTACAGGGGCACCATAGAGAGTATTTTGACCAGCTGTATCTCTGTCTGGTTTGGGGACTGTAAAGCCTCCGACTGGAAGTCCGTGCAGAGAGTGGTGAGGACAGCGGAAAAAATCATCAGGACCTCTCTCCCCTCAATCGGGGATATTGCGACCAAACGTTGCGTGTCTAAGGCCAGCAGTATTATAAAAGACCCCACACATCTCCATCACGGACTGTTCACTCTGCTGCCCTCGGGCAAAAGATATCGCAGCATAAGGAGCAGAACATCAAGGTTCTGCAACAGCTTCTTCCCACGAGCCATCAGACTCCTGAATGCCATGTAATGGGCTGCCACCATTGTCTATTTATCCATTTTATCCTTTTTATCCATTTTATCCATGTTTATCCTTCTGTTAATTATCGTGTTGCACAGGGAGCCAAATGCAACGGAATTTCATTTGGAACTGCATATATCGATGTATTTCGAAATGACAATAAAGTTTGTTTGACTTGACTTTGGTTTGACTTTGAAGACTCTCTCCCAGGGTGATGGGGTATGGAAGCTCGTCATTGCATCTTAGTTGTGAAAGACTTGTATCCTTACGGGAATAAGTGCGAATACCTCACTTCAAGAACACGAGATTACATGAAAACTCCACTGACCTGCTGTGCAAACCAGAGTCAACCGCATATGTGCATGAGGAAACTGCAGATCCTGATTTAAACCGAAGACAGACCCAAAAAATCTGGATAACTCGGGAGGTCAGACAGCATCTCTGAAGAAAAGGAATAGGTGACGTTTCGGATCGAGACCCTTCTTCAGTCTGGAAGGAAGGGAATAGGTGACGTTTCACATCATACATTTCAAACTGAAGAAGGGTCTCAACCCAAACGTTACCTATTCCTTTTCTCCAGAGATGACCTGCTGTGTTACTCCAGCTCTTTGTGGTCTATCTTCAGTTGCACATGTTGTACATTCATTATTTTTCAATGGAAATACACATTGTTACTGTTGTTTTGTAAAGTACATTGTTTGCAGTCAAATTTGCAGGTGAATTAGCATTTCTCTCGGGTTTGGGAAGGCTACATCTACTTCAGAGATGAGCGTCCGTAACCATTGACTCAGCATCAACTCGGGATGTGTTGTGATGGAAAAAAGGTCCAGATAATCCATGGAATTGGTCGAAACTGGAAAGTTGGTCTGGATACTAAAACTAGAAGAAACGAAGACTTGCTCTCTTTAGCAGTTTTGTTTCCTGGGCGGAATGTCCCAAAGTGCTCTACAAATAATATTTTGGACTGTAGTCCATTGTTGCAGATATTGCAAAGAATCCATACACAGCAAGGTCCAACAAAAAATACTAATGGCCTGTTGAGCAGTGTGAAATAACCAGGAAAATGTTGTTGGACTGCATTGGGAATCATTTGTATCCATTTGCAGTAATAGACAAGGTCGTATTTATATTGTCACCAGTAATGCTACCACCAGTCCTACTGTACCGTGATGGGGAGGTTTTGTTCAAGTTCCTGTGGTGGGAATTGAACCCAACATTTTCTGACATGGTGCAGCAGTAGAGGCCCGGGAAGCACTGAAAACGCCATGAGACAATTTGGTTAGCTCTTATAGACCATGGTTTAATGTTTCATCTGGAAATATGTACCACTGATAATACAATGTTGTCTTATCTCTGCACTAGTTTGCAGCTTGCCTGCTGAGGGACTTGGACCTTTGGATTTGGAGGTAACATGGACAGAAGCAGATTCACACTGGTACGGTACAGGAAACTGTTAGAGTGCACGGTATTCGTAGAGGACGAAGCAAAAAAGAAGAATAGAATGAACATGGAGTGTTGGGGAGTGGTCAATTCAATTTACCATCCCTTCTTAGACTCTGGGTATTTCCAACACTTGCCAATTCAAGGGCTTTCAACACACAGAAAAATTACAAGCGGTGGAGCAATTTTGAATTAAATTGCTTAAAGATACACCATTCGGGCAACTGGTTTGAAGACAAGGTTCCTCCCAGCATAGTTAATTCAAAAAACATTACCATAACCTTTTCTTTGCATGCTTATTCAGTTTCCCCTTGAATGCATCAATAATACTAACCTTGATCACTTCCTATGGTACCAAGTTCCACAATGTCATCAACCTCGAGACAAAGTAATTTACCTAGATGGCCTGCCTGGATTTATTAGTGTCTGCTTTATTTTTATGGCTTCAAATCGGTGGGGTCTCCTGCAAGTGCAGAGCTTTTCTCCATTTCCAACTCTTAAGATATTATCCTCTGCAAACGGGCAGCAGTAACATGAAAAGAACGACTTTATCATTGAATATCGTTCCCTTCACATTATAAAAAGAATTGTCTTTTGGAATCCAGTTTGTACATGCTAAGATCAGAGTAAACATATGGAATTAGATCTGTTTTTTTAAATGTTAAATGAGAATTTTCTGACATGATCAGCCTGAATTCATTTTTAAGCAGAACGGAACATAAGACTCAAAACTTCAGTTCTTCAGTTATAGCCAGCCTAAGGTTTTCGTCAAGGTGGAAATATCATAGTAGGGAAGGGGGACAAAGTTTAAAGGATGTGCAGGACGTGTCGTTTACAGTGTTGGGAATGTGTTGCCTGGGGTTGTGGTGAAGGCAGATATGATGGTGGATTTGAGATGCTTTTAGATCGGCACATGGATACGGAGGGATATGGATAACGTGCAGGCAGCGACGATTACTGAACTTGACATCATGTTCGTCGTAGACATTGTGGGCCGAAGGGCCTGTCCCTTTGTACTATTGTGTGATCTATGTTCAGCGGTTTAGAAATGGCGCCTTAAACCTCTGGGTGGCAGAGGGATATAGTTAGTGGAGACTTGGCCTCACAGCATGTGAGTTCTGAGAGATCCTTCTAAGACTGCACTGCTCTCAACCTGTGTATTCCCCAAAATGTTCCTTTGTATCCATCTATGACAACGTTTTAGCACTGGGCCTTTATGTTTTATAATGGTAGAATGTCTGATTGCACTTCTGGGGGAAAATGTCTGGGGTGGCACAGCAGTAGAGTTCATGCCTTACAGTGCCAGAGGCCAGTGTTTGATCCTGACCACAGGTGCTGTCTGTAGGGAGTTTGTACGTTTCCCCTGTGACCACATGGGGTTTCTCCAGTTTCCTCCCACATTCCAACAATGTGCAGGTTTGTAGGCTAACTGGCCCTTGTGAGTAGGATAGGACTAGTGTACAGGGTGATTGCTGGTCGGCATGGACTTGTTGGGCTGAAAGGCCTGTTTCTATGCTGTATCTCCAAAATAAATATCACAATCTGAAAGGAGTCATTTGATGTCTTCTGCTTTATCTAAAATTGTTTCCACGTACTCTGCTATTCTCTTGGACTGAGGGAAGTAAACATTTTCTACACAGGGCAGGGAAAAATCTCAAAGGAGCAAGCTGTCCAAGATGATAGAAGAATAAAGTGACAGTGGTGCAGTCAGGCAATGATTGAGACAAAACTAATTATAACTGAACTGAACTCTAGTAATTTTATGTGTCACAGGAAATGTGGAGAGAATACTTTTATACCGTGAGTTGGTGTTATCTGCAATGCACCGTCTGAATAAATGGAAGGAGTAGATTTTGTGATAAGGCTTCATGTCATTGCCAAAGAGAAACTACTCTGGGGGCAGAGTAATGGAATAGTTCTCTCCATGGACTGAATGTTCTCCTCCGCTATATGGTTATGTGAATAAAGACGGCACCCCGGGACAGTCTGGTTTAGCACCCCAGTCTGTGTTTTACATGAGAAAGACTGCCAACAAAGCTATGGAAAGGCCTAATGAAACAACCCCAGGAGATCCCGATAGGGTGGGAGGATGAGATCTCCAATAGGACGGACCAAAGGTTATTGACCCATGCAAACGACCTGACTACGAGTATAAGATGCATTTGCGGAACGCTGTGTAAGAACCACCGTGGCCTAAAAAAAAATCCATCTGGCGAGAATGAAATGCTTGGAGAAAAAAGAGGTGCAGCACGCGGGTCTTGAACTTGGTGAGATGCAGGAGGAGCCCGGCCAGGACTCTCCCCACAGAGCCCAGTCCCTCCATGCACTAGAGTCTCCCAACCCCTGCAGAGTAGTTCCACAGCAACGATATATTTGTGAGTATGCGTATATCTACAGACACTGAACATTTCCCCTCGTTTATTATGTTGTTTACATTATACTCTGCTTACATATTCCGTTGTGCTGTTGAAAGTAAGAATTTCATTGTTCTAGCTGGGACATATCATATGACGATAAAACTCTCTTTATTCTCTTGACTTCCCAGTGCAGAAAGAAACTGTTAACAATTACATGAACTTCCAATTTAGCCAGGAGAGGACTAGGTTGTCTGATATAACACTTGATACAGGACACTCAGAAACATTGTCACTGTTCAGCTGTAGTCCACTAGACCCAACAGCACAGGAGGTATTGGACTCCCCAATCAATTGATCAGCAAATCGTTGTTAATTCTATTTATCTTCAGCCCCTTGTGTCATTTCACAATATGCTTTACATTTTCCAGACTGTTACAAACTCGCGACACATTCCAATCACAAAATTTCTTTTGAAAAATAGTTACAGGAGACTGAAAGTGGTTACAACCCTTGCCCCCCAAGGATTATGTCATCTAACTGACCTGATGTGTGTATTAATGGGAGTCTTGGAAAAGTTTGGTGTAAATTGTCCTCTGGTCTGCAGGTGGCTGGGGGTTCCATGAGAAGTGATTGAGTTTCACTTCAGTGTAGAAATGTCATATCAGAGTTGAGACGTTACCTTACTGAGGACAAAATGCACAAGAGCTCGCTTGTGTGCGAGGCTCAGTGGATTACTCTTGGCTCTGGATCGCCGGTTCGAGAGACCAGAATACAAACTGCAGGTGGCTAGCAAAAGGCTAACAATAGTAACAATACTAGAACTGCCCAGGATTGGCTGCAGAAATCAATCTGCACAGTCCATTAGAGATGTCTGAGTGGTTTGAAGACCCGCTGGAAAGTCCGACTTGTTATTATTGGCTTGTGGCTGACAGTTGTGTCATGGGCACCTCTTGCCAACTTTCACAGATGCAAAAGTTTAAAGTGCTGTGAGTCATGTGGATTCTTCCTTGAAAGTGATGTTTCTTTGGTTGATTTAGCTTAGTGAGAGCACCTGATGGAAAACAGCATCTGGTGATTTATTGCCCTTCTGCAGGGGTGAGATGAGGTTTGGCTAAGAGAGAAGTACGCTCTATTTGTTCTTGAACGTGCGATGCATGATGATGAGTTTCAATTACCTCAGTGTAGAAATCTCGTATCAGAGTTAAGACGTTATCTTCCCGAGTTCAATGCATGCAACAACCCTCTTGTGTACGAGGCTCAGTGGATAAACTCCAGGCTCTGGATAGCTGGTTCAAGTCCTGAGAGACATGAATACAAAATTGCAGGCCGGTATGGCTGACCTGAGCTGCTCTGTTGGAGCTGTTGCCTTTCAGTCAAGTTATTAAACTGAGACCTTGCCTGCCAAGTTTGTAAGTTTATCAAAGGCACTTTCAAATAGGAAAGATTTCTACTCCGTTCCCAGCCCAATATTTATCTCCCAACCTACTTTACAAATGCCTTTTTGTATACTATACAGAAGTAAGTACTGCTCTACTCAACAACCAAAATCTGTAGCCTCCCTTTGATCTGGTATTTTGTTGGTTCACATGCTTGATCAATGGTGTTTTATCATTTATGTTTTATTATTATTAATGTTTAGTGTTTTCCGAGTCATTCGTAACTGTTACTGTATGTCATGTTACTTGTGGGTGGAGCACCAAGGCAAATTCCTTGTATGTGAATACTTACAATAAACTTACTTACTTAGTATACAGAAGCTGGCCATTCAGCCCATTGGCACATGCCGACCCACAAGACAGCAATTCGCATTCCTCCGCACTTTACTTTGGCCTGCAAATTGTTCTCACTCCATCACAACCCCCTTTGAGTTGTTTGGGTTTGGTTGAGTTGTTTGGGACTTAAATGGACAAAGGGGCAATTTTCAGTAGTCAATTAATTTACCAGCATATCTTTGCGATGTGGGTGGAAACTGGAGCATCTGTAGAAACCCATGCAGACAGAGGAAGAACGTGCAAACTCCACCTAGACAGCTCTTGTAGATTAAATCGGATTCCTAGAACCATGAGATAGCAACTCCACCATGCTGCCTGTTATGGGGTTCGGGTGAATCATTTTTAATGTTTCTTACCTAGTAAGACTTTGAAAATGCTAGATTGACAGCAGCACTTTGGGATTTAAGCTGTAAGATGGTTCAGGACAAATTACTGGAGCTAAGAGTATGGTGGCAGATTATTATATCGTTCAAGGAATTTCTTCCTCGAGCCACTATGTTTTGGGTCGAGACCCTTCTTCAGACTGAAGAAGAGTCTCGACCCGAAACATCATCCATTCCTTCTCTCCAGAGATGCAGCCAGTCCTGCTGAGTTACTCCTGCATTTTGTGTCTATCTTCAAATGACATCACGTGCCCCAGACGGCTGTGCGGACGCATGATGACGCGCATGACCATCACGCATCAGTCACTACCGGCCTGTCGCGTAAATGACGGCCAAGTGAAGGACAGGCCCTTAACACTTCTTCTACTAATGAGTAGCTTGTCCTGACTTCACCACCACTCTTTTTAGATGGAGCAGTCTCGCTAGTAAATGATAAAGCTGACTGTGATCTATCGATCGGATTAGCAAAGGATGTTAGCTGTGCCTCTCACTTTCACAGCTTCAGCATGCAGAGACAGAACAGCTTCACTATTCCAAGAAAAGTGTTTTGCATTGGGGGGGGGGGGAAAAAAAAATCATTATTTTGATTTCAGAACTGCTGTATTTTGGTTCGCCGAGCATGAGCTTTTCTAAAGCAGATCATGCATCTGATAATTCACTCTGGGCAGGATCGAGGGACATGGTACACAGCATTCATTACATACTTACAGGCAATGTCCTTTGCATCCACAGTGGCATCTATGCTGCATATAAACGTCCTCCCACCCCTTCATCTCAGCCCTCTGTTATCCAACTTGCCGAGGGTCTTGACCCAAAACGTCAATCATTTACAGAAACATAGAAAATAGCTGCGGGAGTAGGCCATTCGACCCTTCGGGCCAGCACCACCATTCAATACGATCATGGCTGATCATCCAAAATCAGTACCCCATTCTGGCCTTTTCCCCATATCCCTTGATTCCCTTAGCCCTAAGAACTAAATCTAACTCTCTCTTGAAAGCATCCAGTGAATTGGCCTTCACTGCCATCACAGATTCACAACTCTCTGGATGAAAAAGTTTTTCCTCATCTCAGTCCCAAATGGCCCACGCCTTATTCTTAAAATGTGACCCCTGATTCTGGACTCCCCCAACATCGGGAACATTTTTCCTGCATCTAGCCTGTCCAATCCTCTAAGAATTTTATGTTCTATAGATCCCCTAAATCTTTCTAAATTCTAGCGAATACAAGTTGACCCATTCTTTCATCATACATCAGTCCCGCCATCCCAGGAATTAACCTGGTGAACCTACGCTGCACACCCTCAATAGCAATCATGTCACTCCTCAAATTAGGAGACCATAATTGCACACAATACTTCCTTCTCTCCAGAGATGCTGCCTGTCCTGAGTTACAGCAGCATTTTGTGTGTCTCTTCCCTTAAACCATTCTTTGCTTAACTCAACAACACCCTCTGGGAACAAGTTCCACATTCTCACAACAGTCTGGTTAAAGACATTTTGCTTTTGGATTCATTAGTGATCACTTATTTTGGGGTCCATTTTCTAGTCTCCTCTGTGGAAACGTGTCTTATATTTACCCATCCTACACTACCTGAATCAATCATATTAACTTGGGTCTTTTTATATTGTGCTAAGTGCTTCCGCCTGGTCAAATTTATCTTGTATGTATAACTTCTCCGTGCTGGTGTTGTTCTAATTCTTATTACTCTACTTTCATTGCCTATGTATCATTTAATTGACGGTTCTGATCTCTATATTATGCTGTTTTGATGAGCATACACTTGCAAAAGCTATTAACAAGTATTGGCAATTGTGTGATGTCTTAAACATAAGATATGAATAATTGCCCCTAGCTTTATGCAGCATTTTTTGTGCAATGATACGTCTTCCCAGCAACCATCAGGCTCTTGATCGCTGCATAGCACTAACCACAGCCCCACCTCGACTATAGATAGACGCAAGATGCTGGAGTAACTCAACGGGACAGGCGGCATCTTTGGAGAGAAAGAATGGGTGACGGTTTGGCTCGACCCGAAATGCCTCCAATTCCTTCTCTCCAGAGATGCTGCCTGTCCCGCTGAGTTACTCCAGCATTTTGTGTTTATCTTCGGTTTAAACCAGCATCTGCAGTTCCTTCCTACCCACCTCGCCTGTGATCTATTATGCACTTTTGTTTAAATCGCACTGTATTTCAGTTTTGCATTGTTTCCTAGTATAACTGATTGTTCATTTATTGTGTTATTGGTGCAATATTATGTTAATGTGCCAGTCAAGCAGCAGCCAGTAATAATTTAATTGTTTCATTGACAGTACATAAAACAATTAAACACTCTTAACTTGAATTTTGCTTTCATCAGAAAATGAACAAGGCTCAAGCGGTCCGTCACGGCATAAGCAAAAACAAACTGTGTATATTTTGCACCTTTAGTACAATAAACTATCTTTTAAGACTTTAGAGGAACAGCGCAGAATCAGTCCTTTTAGACCACAGAGTCCACGCTGACCAACGTTCACCCTGTACATTGACGCTATTTATGATGTTACCAAAGCTTATTAACCTACAAGCATTTTTGTCTTTGGCGTTTGGGAAACCACAGCATCCGGAGAAAGCCCACGTGATCACAGGGAGAACGTATATACTCTGTAGGGCAGCATCTGTAGTTGGGATCGAACCAGGGTCTCTGGCGCCGTAAGGCAGCAGCTCCACTGCTACACTACTGCGCTACCCGATCCATGGTGATTTGCAAGGGTATATTTAAGTTGTGTTAGTACCAGGTAGTAAGGTAGATGACTGAAAGCCTGGACATGAGATAGCTTCAAGGGCATGAAAGGTCACTTTCAAGAGAGCTAGATAGGGCTCTTAAAAATAGTGGAGTCGGGGGATATGGGGAGAAGGCAGGAATGGGGTTCTGATTGAGGGTGATCAGCCATGATCACATTGAATGGCGGTGCTGGCTCGAAGAGCCAAATGGCCTTCTCCTGCACCTATTGTCTATTGTCATGGATTCACGAAAGGCTGGGATTAGAGGAATGTGGAGATTGTGAACAATGACAGATCTGGAGGATGCTATCAGAAAGCGAGAGGTAGGGGTCAAACTGGGATTTGGACCACAGTGACGAGAATGTTAATATCAAGAGGCTGCTAGATCGGGACCTGAAGGAGACCATTGTACTCGTGTTTCAGGGACAATTTCAACTCTGCCTAAATTGGGTGACCAACATCCATTAAAACGCATGTGCAGATTTGTTCACAGTATGTGTACCTGTGTTTACAAGCACAGATCGTTACTACAGAGCCACGCTGACACAACCATGTAAATTATTGGACTGTGAATACATGCCTCTGCACTGTTTTCCACACTCTAATTTGAAGGCATTATTACCAAACTAGAGGTTGCCTCGGTTGTTAATTTCTGTTGCTGCAGTCAGCACAAATTACAGGGAAGCAAAATGTAATTATATCTTTGTCCTTTTGTACAATGCGCTCCTATTTAATTTCTTGCCGTCCTGTTCAAACAGTGTTTAAAAGAATGGCCACTAAATATCTGTAGTCGCTTGAGCCATCTTAACTCCATTACCCTGAATGTCTGAGCAATGTAATTTAATGTTTGTGTGTAAGTGCCTGCCCCTATCTTGTCTCCATGTAACTGTTGTCTGGGGATCTTTCTTTTATCATGCCTTAAGGCAAATCCATCAGACTCTGTTAACATATCTTTAATCAATAGGACGACACAAGCTCAGGATTTACCTCATGGGCTAAAGACCACGACTGAGCGGTCCCATTTTTCTAGCTTCGAGGATTGAATCCTTCGTTTCTGAATCCAAGGCATCCAGTTGGTAATTCCAAAGTCCCATCAAAAATAAAAATAAAGAGAATAGAGACACGAAAAGCTGGAGTAACTCAGCGGGTCAGGCAGCATCTCTGGAGAAAAGGAGCAGGTGACGTTTCGGGTCAAGATCCTTCTTCACATTGAGAATCTGGGTCTCGAGTCTCAGAACCAAATTGCCACCTATTCATTTTCTCCAGAGATGCTGCCTGACCCCGCTGAGTTACTCCAGCTTTTTCTGTCTATCTTTGGTTTAAATGCATACTCGAATGTGTATTGATTAATAAATCTCCGGATTAGAGTCTTATTGCAAGAAAACAGGCCCTTCGGCCCACCAAGGTCTTGCTGGCCCTCAAACACTCAGTTTGCACTAATTCCATTTATTGAACTCTGTCAGTTATCAAGTCTGATCGGAAGCAAAAATCCTGAATAGTCTCATTTTAGACCAATATCTAATGTCGGCCAAAAGAAAGAAAAACCTCATTGATTTAGACTCTGCTTGAGTTGTAAATAAACTCTGTGCTGCAAAAATATTATTATTGATTGGTTGCAGCGAGAGTGCCTTCATTTATGTCAATGTAGATGCATCTTTCCAGGACTCTCATTGGAAACATTAGTTTGAACAACTCTGCCTCAATAAAGAGGTCACAGGATCACCATCTGTTTGTCATTTAAACCAAGTCTATTGCCCTTGCATTTAGTTTAGAGAGACAGCGTGGAAACAGGCCCTTCAGCCCACCGAGTTTGCACTGACCAGCGATCCCCGCACATTAACACTATCCTATACGCACTTGGGACATTGAAACCTAAACTTATTAACGCGGTAGCACAGCGGTAGAGTTGCTGCCTTTATGGCGCTTGCAGCATCGAAGTGCTGGGTTCGATCCTGACTATGGGTGCTGTCTGTATGGAGTTTGTGCGTTATCCCCGTGATCGTGTGAGTTTGCTCCGTGATCTTCAGTTTCTACCCACATTCCAAAGGCTGATGGGTATGTAGGTTCATTTGCTTGACTATGTGTAAATTGTCCCTAGTGTGTGTGTGTCGGATAGTGTGCTATCATGCTCGCCGACATCTGAAAGAAAAGTGAGTAAAATGACAGATGCTGGAAATGTGAAATTAAAAACAGGAGAAAAAGGGTAATTGTCCTGAAATGCTATTTTTTTTTTTCTTTCTTCAGATGCTGCCCACTGTGTTCATGTTCAAGTGAGTTTATTGTCATGTGTCCCTGATAGGACAATGACATTCTTGCTTTGCTTCAGCACAACAGAACATAGTAGGCATTTACTATGTTGACATTTGCCAGTGGTTTTGTTTGGGGGAAATGCTGGAAAATATCAGTAGCATCAGGGTAGCATGATGGAGCAGCAGGAGAGACCCGGGTGTGATCCTGACTACGGGTGCTGTCTGTACGGAGACTATATGTGAGGTGTTAACTCAAGAAGGCTGCATCTACCATCAAGGGTCCCTACAGCTAACAGGTTCTTGAACTGACCTGCCAAACCCCAATCGTACTTCGATGATAGACACAAAATGTTGGAGTAACTCAGTGGGACAGGCAGCATCTCTGGAGAAGGAATGGATAACGTTTTGGATCGAGACCCTTCTTCGGATTGAAAGTCAGGGGAAAGGGAAAACGTCACCCATTCCTTCTCTCCTGAGATGCTATCTGTCCTGCTGAGTTACTCCAACATTTTGTGTCTAACTTCAGTCTAAACCAGCGTCTGCAATTCCTTACTTCAACAGCAGAACACTATGGACCACCTCTACCACTCCTAAGGACTTGTTTTTGCAAAGTCTTTTCCTTTTCATTGCCTTGTTACATTTATGTGTTTGTATGTTGTCTTAGTCCACCTTTGATGTTGCTGCAAAGAGTTTCATTGTATCTGTTCCTCACCGTAGCTTTGCATCTGACAATAAACTCAACTTGAAGACTTGAAATGCACAAAGATTTTATTTAGTTATTCTGCATCTGACTTTGTAGATGTTGATAAAAAGGAATAACACTTCCAAATAAATGTATTTTAAGTCCTTTGAAAACTTTAGTGTGTGAATATCAAAACAGTGTTGAGACTGGATATGTCAGAAGTTTTTTTTATTAGTGAGACACATCAGAGTCTCTGCTCTGCGGGGTATTTGTGAACAGCTCACTAAGAGCTTCCGTGCTATGGTTGTTGGAACTGATTAAACCAGGGAGGGGTGAAGAGTTTTGATTTATTTGAGTAGCGCGACCTTAGGAATTATGTGCTACCCTGCTGTAGTTCAGTCACATTTTATCACAACATGGGCCATTCGGCCCCTCGAGCCTTTGCAAGCTCTGAGTAATCCCATTGGTGTTATTCCTTTGCAACCCATCTTCTCCCTGATGCCCAACAATGCCACCCTGTTTCCTCAACTACATTAAAGGTGATTCACAGGGTTTAATTAACGTCATCCAATGCCAAATGTCTTTGGGATTTGTGCAGCAACCCGACTCGACCAGGAGAAATCAATGTGGTCGCAGGGAGGACATTCAGACTCCACTCGAGCCTAGGTAGCTGGAGGTGCGACGCAGCAGTTCTACTGAACCTAGGTAGCTGGAGGTGCGACGCAGCAGTTCTACTACTTGAGCTAACACTGCCCTGTGTAGCTCTTGGTCTCCACTGGGCAGATTAGTTTCATCCCCCCCCCCCCACACATTAGGTTTAGTTCATGTTCTAGATCTTGGATCATCAAATTGGATTATCTGACCATCAACAAAATGCTAAGACCCATTGTTCTTTGAACTTATTTTTCCCTGGATGACAAAATTTCCTACGCTGATTTTCCAGATGGGATGTTAATCCAAGTGTCAGAGTCATAGAGTGATACAGTGGGGATACGGGCCCTTCGGCCAAACTTGCCCACACCGTCCCAGCTACATTGGTCCCATCTGCCCGCGTTTGGCCCTTATCCCTCCAAACCTATTCTATCCATGAACCTGTTTAACTGTTTCTTAAATATTGGGATAGTCCCTGCCTCAACTACCCCCTTTGGCAGCTTGTTCCATAACCCCACCACCCTTTGTGTGAAAATGGTAGCCCTCCGATTCCCATCAAATCTTTTACCCCTTCTCCTCAAACCTATGTCCTCGATTCGCCTACTCTGTGTAAGAGATTCTGTGCATCTGCCTGATCTATTCCTCTCGTGATTTTATACACTGTTTTCCTGACTTTGCAGATAGATACAGACAATCCCTTGGTTCTGTTTCAAAGACACACAGGAGTGTTTTACCGAGTACTTTGGCCCAATCTTTAACCTCGACCAACACCAAAGCAAACCGTTATCACATTGCAACATTTGGGAGTTTTTTTGTGCACAGTTTGATGTTTCTAACATTGCCGCACATCAAAAGTATTAATTGTTAATTGTTTGGGATATCCTGAAGTTATGAAAAGGGTTACTTAAACAATTTTCTATTCCATTGTAGATGTGCCTTGGGCATATTAAGGATTTCTTCAGGCAGACTGCAATACTGATTCGGTACCACTGTGTGAACAATAAAAAAAACCTGCAGAAAATTGCTAGAAATCTGAAATAAAAGCATCTTTTAAAGAAAGCAAACATCAGTAGGTCGGGCAATATTTGTAGCGAGAAACAGGGTTAGCGTTTGAGGATCTGTAGCATTGAATCCCATGCTACCTGCTCCATGATCAGATAGTCGGTGGCTGAACCGTTTCCCCCACCTGGATTGCCATGTGAGGAGGGGGCTGTGGACCCCCACTTCAGTAGACGTTGCGATCACTGTTGTACATAGCATTGTAAGGATTGAAGATAAGGCGCACACACACACACCCAAATCCTATACTTACAGCGGCGGAAGTCCACAGGAACTGGAGGACAGAGATGTGTGGTGCGTCTGTCACCATTCCAGTTGGAAACCAGCACCACTGTGTCGCTAATGTTTTCAACGATGAGGAATGAATTAACCTTTTATCATGGTGTACCTTCAACCTGGAATGTTAAATCTCTTAGACACAAAATGCTGGAGTAACTCAGTGGGACAGGCAGCATCTCTGGAGTGAAGGAATGGGTGGCGTTTCGGTTTGAGACCCTAGGTCTCGACCCAAAATATCACCAGTTCCTTCTCTTCAGAGATGCTGGATGTCCCGCTGAATTAATCCAGTATTTTGTGTCTATGTTAATTCTCTGTCTCTTTCCACAGATGCTGCCTGGCTTGCTGAATGTTTCCAGTATTTTTTTTATTTGAAGTGTGATTGTAAGACATGATCATTTAAATGTGCATTCCATGCACGCATTTGCTCATTAAATTCCACTAGCCGTGCCAGAGTTTTTCTCCATAATGTCTCATTGCTTGCAACTCTTTCACCTTTCTCTGAGAAACCGAAGATATACCGTTGCTCATGATTCTGTCCCTGAGGAATGAACCAGTGAGTGATCAAATCTGTTTTCTTTTTGTTAGTCTGGGTTAAATCTGCCACAGAAAGTTGTGATCAAAGTTGCTCACCGAGGGACTTGAGCTGCAAACCCAATTTCTCAGCAGGCTGGGTACAGAACTGCTTTAAATTAACTTCTAATTGATTTTAATTCAGCAGATTTCTCTGTAATGAGACCAGGGATAAAAATAGTTGTCAGCAACATAAGCCCATGAGTGTTGAGTTTGTTTTAGCTTGAGTCGAGCTTCTGCCCTACCATTTGTGCTTCCTCCCATTTCTCCACTGCATCACCTCCCTTCCATCACCACAACCTCATGGGACAGGCATCAGCCCTCTGGCCAACACTGTCTGTGTTGAACATGATGCTAAATTAAACTAATCCCTTCTGCCTGCATGTGATCCATATGCCTCCATCCACTTCAGATTCATGTGCCTATCTAATAGACTCTTACATACCACTTTTGTATCTGCTTCCACTACCATTCCAGATAGCACAATTCAACCACCATCATATTCTGTGTTAAACTATCACCTCAAAGTTATGTCCAATAGTTTTTAAGATTTTTATCCTGGGACATGGATTCTTACTGTCTCCCCTATCTATGCCTCAGAATTTAATGAACTTCTATCTTTTCTTTAGAGCCAACAATCCAAGTTTATCCAAACTCTCATAGCTAATACCCACTAATCCATGCAGCATCCTGATAAATCTCTTCTGCATCCTCTCCAGAATTGTTGCATCCTCCCATGTAAGGGGAGATCAGAATTTCACACACGACTCCAAACGTGACCCATTCATAGCTTTACAAAGCTGCAACATGACTTTGTGACTCTTCTATTCTATGCCATGACTGTTGGATTCCAGAATACAATACGCCTTTCATGCACTAGTATCTATTTGTGTTGCCAGTTTCACGAGCTTTGAACTTTGGCCCCAAGATCCCTCTATACAAGGAACGAATTGCAGATGCTGGTTTAAACCAAAGATAGACACAAAATGCTGGAGTAACTCAGCAGGATAGGCAGCATCTCTGGATAGAAGGAATGGGTGACGTTTCAGGTCGAGACTGAAGAAGGGTCTCGACCCGAAACGTCGCCCATTCCTTTTCTCCAGAGAAGCTGCCTGTCGTGATGAGTTACTCCAGCATTTTTGTGCTCCCTCTGTACATCACAGCTGTTAAGAATCCTGCCATTATTCATATTCTTTCCCTTTACATTTGACCTCCCAAGCTGCGATAAGTCACACGTGCCCAGTTGCCAATTTCTCAGCCGACTGTGTACAGAACTGCACTAATAAACCTCCATGCAAGGATATTGTTTCCCCTCCAGTTCAGGTGCGTTGCCCCTCTTATACAGGATTTACCTGTACTCTGAATCCTTCCTGTCTACACAGCTCCTTGGCCATCTATTGAACTATACTACCTTTTTAGTTTTAGCCCAGCAATAACCAAATCTCTGAACGTGTTTGAGAGGGGATTGGCCACAGGTTACTCCTGCAACACACATCTACCTCTCCTGGCTGTTACGCATTCATCTGGCTGAACATGCGATCTAAGAGGGTCTGCTGCTGAACGCACAGCTTCCTGATTTCCCACAACCTTTGGGTTTAGTTTGGAGATACGGCACGGAAACAGACCCTTCAACCCACCGAATCCGTGCTGACCAGTGATCCCAGCACACTAGCACGCACCAGGGACAATTTATAATTATACCAAATCAGTTAACCTACAAACCAGCACGTCTTTTGAGTGTGGGAGGAAACAGGAGATCACGGAGAAAATCCATGCCGGTCATGGGGAGAACGTACAAACTCCGAACAGACAAGCACCCGTAGTCAGGATCGAACCTGGGCCTCTGTCGTTGTGAGGCAGCAACTCTACTGCTGCACCACCGTGCCGTCCTGCCAAAAGGATCTTAGCACCCCACCAACTGCCTTAAATGGTCCTCTTAATACACACTAAAATAGAGCTAGAGTTTGAGAAAGAGTGAACCTTAAACACCTTGCCTTGTGTCTGTGCGCCCTCTTCACCAAAGCCTGTACATTGACCTGGGAGCAGCACTTTGTTTGGGTTAGAGATACAGCACGGTGCCCTTCAGTGCACCGACCAGCAATCTCCACACACTATCACTACCCTATATGCGCCAGGGACAATTTACAATGATACCAAGCCAATTAACCTGCAAACCTGTGCATCTTTGGAGTGTGGGAAGAAACCGAAGATCTCGGAGATAATCCGCGCAAGCCACGGGGAGAACGCACAAACTCAGCTCGATACTCAGGATCGAGCCCAAGTCTCTGGCGCTGTTATGGGCATGTCCCACTTAAGCAATTTTTTTCGGCGACTTGCCGGCACTCGGCACAGTCGCAGCAGGTCTCCAAAAATATTCAACGTGTTGAGAATCCAGCGGCGACCAGAACAAGGTGCGACTCTTTGGACGACTACTCACGACCATGCAGGCGACATACCATACCCGCGACATGTCGCCAGGATGTCGCCTGTATGGTCATGAGTCGTCTTCTCAGTTGCCCAAGGAGTCGGAGCGTCTTTCTGGTCGCCGCTGAATTTTCCACATGTTGAAAATTTTCGGCGACCCACGACGGGTGCCGGCAGTCACTGAAAAAGTCGCATAAGTGGGACAGGCCTATAATGCAGTAACTCTACCGCTGCACCACCTTGTTCTCCCCAAAGCAACCCTTCTCACGCTGCTGGAGCCAAGCTCCCTTTTACTTGCTGCTGAGGCTGTTGGGACTGAGACTCCCTGTGCATGTTCAAGCGGCTTCCTCATCTCCTGATTTATATGTAGTCTCATTGTTCCGTACTGCTTTCACTTTCCCTTTTGACAGTGATTAGCTGATTTACATTTCCTGACAGACTTAATGCTGTTCGGCGAAATGGAGCAGAAACGTTCTTCCTCTGATAGTGTCATGTGTCTTGTCACGACTACACAAGATAAACTTTTGGAAAGAGTATATTAAGGACTCTCTAACCTTACCCACATGCATTACTAGAATCCAAAGATACAATTCTGTCTCCATAGTTTAATTATTTTCGAACATTGGGGTGATATATGTGAACAGCATGGGATTTAAAATATATGGAAGCCATTCAGCCTTTGAGCTTCTGCTACTGTTTATATGCCATTTCAGCTGGAAATTAGCAAGGTGTGGGTGGCAAACAGCAACCCCTATAACAATTACCTAACAGCAGTATAACAATTGGCCCCCAAGTCCATCCACTACCATTTACACTGATCCCTATTTCTCATCAATGCCCATCACCATTCTCCTGCAGACTGCAGGCAGTTTTCAGTGGCCTAGGGATGCGAGAGGAAACTGGAGTTCCTGGAGGACATCCAGGAGAATATGAAAACTCCACATAGTCAGCACTTGAGGTCAGTATTAAACCCGGGTCTCTGGCACAGTGGCGCAACAGGTAGTGTCACTGTCTCACTGTGCCTATAGTCTACAGGAGAATGGTGATGGGCATTGATGAGAAATAGGGATCAGTGTAAATGGTAGTGAGTCGACCTGGGGGCTAAAGGGCCTGCTTCTGTGCTATATGTCTTCTTAACTTTAAGAGAATACATGTACTGCGATGCCACGCAGTACATATTCACCTCATTATGTGTCCGGCCTCCAAAAACCAATCACATTAAATACTTGCATGTCTCCACTGATCAACTTGCTCCATCTTTTATTTCGATTTCTGACCACCCTTCTATTTCTCCATTCCTTGTTAAGTGGTCCCTGCAAAAGTGCAGAGAAAATCCCTCTGAAGCGCTTCCTTTGGATGGCGATACACTGGGTGAATGAAAAGCGACATCGAATCTGCGCTAATGAGTCTTGTAAGTCCGTCCCCTGTGTGGAGTTTAGATCATTTACCATTCTCTTTGAAGCTGTCTTAACGGCTGCGACAAGCCTTTGCCCTGAATCCCAGAGCATGTTCGAGCAGCCACTTCCCATTTTCCCAGTTGGCATCTCCCATTACTCGTGTGATGCAAAGCTACATGTCAGCAAATGCTGCTGCGCTTCTGTGCGGGAGGTGGATGGAGGGGAAGCAGCAACAGGAGGCGAGGTGGAGGTCAAGAGTCCTTTATTGACATATGTCCCAGATAGAACAATGAAATTCTTACTTGCAGCAACACAACAGAGTATGTAAACATAGTACACTGTAAACAATATAATATACAAGAAGAAATAAGTTTGGTGCATGATTGTATACACGCTCTCACTCTCTCACAGAAGCATAAATAAACAAACAACAATAATAGTTTAAGAAGGAACTGCAGATGTTGGCAAATGGAAGGTAGACAAAAATGCTGGAGAAACTCAGCGGGTGCAGCAGCATCTATGGAGCGAAGGAAATAGGCAATGTTTCGGGCCGAAACTCTTTGAATTTTAGTTTAGTTTACAGATACAGCACGGAAACAGGCCCTCGGGGCACACAGAGACCTCGCCAACCACCGATCCCCACACATTAACATTATCCTTCACACACTTGGGACAATTTTACATTTACACCAGGTCCATTAACGTACAAAACTGTACATCTTTGGAGTGTGGGAGGAAACCGAAGATCTCGGAGAAAGACCATACAGGTCACGGGGAGACGGTACAAACTCCGTACAGACAGTGACCCGTAGTCAGGATCAAATCTGGGTCTCTGGCGCTGCAAGTCAGTAGCTCTACCACTTTAGAGCTTAATAGAATCAAAACCAAAAATTAAAAGACAATATGCAACAGGACAGGCAGCATCTCCCTCAAGAAATGCTAAATTAAAATGTTAGTTGACTGATCAAATTCTGATGATAAGTTGACCTTAAATGCTAACAATTTCTGTTTCCGCAGATGCACAGTGACCTGTTGCACATTTCAGTCATTTTCTATCTTTCTTTCAGATTTCCAATATCTGCTATTTATTTTTAACTTTTTCGAAGTTCACCAGGATATTCAAACAATATTCTCCTCAATCTAAGCGAAAATAGATTATCTGACCTGTTTGTGGAAGGTTGTTAAGAACAAATTGGCCAGCTTTTCCTTTATTATAACGGTGACTCCTATTCATTAACTATTAGATTGCAAAGCACTGTAGATGCACAAGGACGTGATAGAAGCTAATATAAATGTAAGATCTCTCTGCAGCGTAGGAAGTGATTCTACCAGCCAGTTCCTATGGTAATGATAGAAGATTAGAAAGCAAAATTCTGTATTTGCTGGTAATTTAAGATAAAAACTGAAAATTATGCAGATAGTAAATTTATTCACAAATTCTCGTGAGTTATTCACGAATTCTCACGAGTTTTCAAACTCGCAGAATGTTCGTAACGAGTCCGTGGATATATCGTAGCGGCTCGTTATGCCAGCCGTAGGTAAGTCGGGACATTTTTCCGACCTGATGAAAAATGTCCACAAGTAAAGAAATATCCCTAAGTACCTGGGGCTGGCATAACGAGCAGCTATGATATATATCCACGGACTCCTACGGCCTCCTAAGAACGTGTTACGAACATTCTGCGAGTTTGAAAACTCGGGAGAATTCGTGAATAACTCGGGAGAATTGGTGAATAACGCGGGAGAATTGGTGAATAACTCGGGGGAATTGGTGAATAACGCGGGGGAATTGGTGAATAACTCGGGGGAATTGGTGAATAACGCGGGAAAGTGGGACAGAGCCTTTAGCAAGCGAGGAAAGAAGCAATAGTTAATGTTTAAGGCTGATGACAAATTTTTTTCAGGACTAGGGTAAGCGAGGGTAAGGTGGGTATGGAACGAGTGTTTAAATAGCAGAGAAAGAGGGAGGGGCAGAACACACAAAATGGCCGGTTTGTGAGAGGCAAATCAGACGAGATTAAGTGACATCTGGTGGAGGCGCCAACTGAATAGTGGTGGTAAAGAGGTGCCAGGAGGAGCTGTTAATTAGAGCAGAGGAATAAAATGAGGAAAGAGGTGAAGTATTAAGGCTGGCATGGCTGAATATCTGAACTCATTGAATTCATTGCTGAGTCCATATAGCTAAAAATAAAATAGAACGTAGAACATGGAGAGCACAGCAGAGGAATGAGCCTTCTTGTCCCAAGAATCTTGCCCTCTTAAAGATAGCGGAGTCAGGGGATATGGGGAGAAGGCAGGAACGGGGTACTGATTGGGGATGGTCAGCCATGATCACACTGAATGGTGGTGCTGGCCCGAAGGGCCAAATGGCCTACTCCTGCACCTATTGTCTATAATGTCAGTGCTGAACATGATGCCAAGTTAATCTGATCTCATCTGCCTGTACATGATCCATATCCCTCTTCATTGCACTTCAATTTTTTTCTCCAGAGATGCTGCCTGACCCGCTGGGCTCTCCCAGCCTTTTGTCTACCTTCAGTGTGAACCAGCATTTGTAGTTCCTTCCTACACACTCAATCAACTTAGTAATGTTGCATGTCAGAAGACGAGGTGCTGTTCTTTCTGCTGACATTGAGTTTTTTGTACCCCATTCCTGCCTTCTCCCCATATCCCCTGACTCCGTTATTTTTAAGAGCCCTCTCTCTTGAAAGCATCCAGAGAACCTGCCTCCACCGCCCTCTGAGGCAGAGAATTCCAAGGACTCGCCACTCTCTGTGAGAAAGTGTTTCCTCGTCTCCGTTCTTAATGGCTTGCGTCATATTCTTAAACTCTGGTTCTGGTCTCTTCATAAATACATTCAATTGAAACTCGGGTACAATAGGTAATGCGAAGGGGGAGATACAGAGTGCAGAGTATAGTTCTCAGTGTTGTAGAACGTCAGTACCATAGACAAAGTCCAATGTCCACAATGGGGTAGAGGTATATCAGACAGTGGCCTTGCTTATGAAAGGACCATTCAGAAGCCTGATAACGGAGGGAAAGAAGCTGTTCCTGAGTCTGGTGGTGTTTCTGTACGTTCTACCAAAAGGGACCAGGTAGAAGAAAGATTGACCGGGATCGGACAAGTCCTTGATTATGTTGTCTGCTTTTCCGAGGTAGTGTGAAGTGCAGATTGAGTCAATGTTATGAAGTCTGATCTACTACTCTCTGCAGGATGGATAATAAATGCTGGCCGTTCCAGCAAAACTCCGACCCTGAAACATTAAAGGAAAACATACCGTGAGCACTTGTAGCAGGAACAAGCTGGAACATACACAATGAAATGGCTATTTTGCTGAAGTAAAGGACCTTTTTGTAAAGCCTTATTAATAATACCAATGTTGGAATAAGAGAACGGGATATAAATCTAACTAAATTTATCTCAGCTGACACAATTTACGCTCTGCATCCCAGCCCATGCATGTATCAAGGTGTAGCGTGATTTAGACCGTTTAACGTCTAATTCCCCTGAACTGGCATGTTTTTGAATAATTCCAAGAGTTTTCATCATATAAATAATGAAACCTATTGTCCAGTGTAGCAAAGATCCAAGAAATGTAACTGAAGCCCTTTCAGAGCTGCATTTAATACCAATTTGACAGTACCACAGTATTCGTTCAGTTGGTGTGAAATTATTCATACTCACTCTCTCCAGACTCCAGGGAGTATTTATTTTGGGTGATAAGTACCATAAATTATGAGGTGCCTTGTTAAAATACTGACATTTCTAGTTCCCATTTGGGAAAACACTGAATCTGCAGGATTCCCAACAGAATGTTACTTTACCAACCTAATATTAATTCTAATTTTAAATAGAAATACTCCACTTGCCGCAAGCTGCAGCACAAATTTAGATTTTTATTTTCAATTAATAGATTTTCAATCTCTGCACTTCGTAGCTCATGGAGTAATTGCCTATTTCTTTTTTCCTTCCATTGGAAATGTAAACTCTATGTGCTGCAGGAGGGAGGTGCACGAGGAGGATTGTTAATGAGGGGTTGGCTTCTGCTCTGTGGATTTCAGAGTGGGAAGGGTCCTGGAAGAATACTGCTGTATGCATTTATTCAGCTTTAGATTGAGCTGAGTTTTGCTGGACTGCAGCAGGATGGTACTATAAAATAACCCGTTGAAGGAGGTGATTTAAAGACTAAACTCTCAAATGTATAGATGATGACATTGAGGCCCTCAGCTCATTCCACCCCAACAACGCAACAATTCCACAGCACTGCAGAACGTTGTCAAGCTGGAAAGGGTTCTGCTCCAAGGAATAAAGTCCGAGCCTGCCCAACCTCTCCTTTATAGCTCAGGCCCTCGAGCCATGTCATCATCCTCGTAAATCTTCTCTGCACTCTTTCCAGCGCATCTCCAACTTCTTATCGTAGGGTGGCCATAACTTAATACATAGAAACATAGAAAATAGGTGCAGGAGTAGGCCATTCGGCCCTTCGAGCCTGCACCGCCATTCAATATGATCATGGCTGATCATCCAACTCAGTATCCTGTACCTGCCTCCTCTCCACACCCCCTGATCCCTTTAGCCACAAGGGCCACATCTAACTCCCTCTTAAATATAGCCAATGAACTGGCCTTAACTACCTTCTGTGGCAGAGAATTCCACAGATTCACCACTCTCCATGTGAAAAATGATTTTCACATCTCGGTCCTAAAAGACTTCCCCCTGATCCTTAAACTGTGACCCCTTGTTCTGGACTTTCCCAACATCGGGAACAATCTTTCTGCATCCATCCTGTCCAACCCCTTAAGAATTTTGTAAGTGATTTTGGAAATACAAGCCCCATTTGTTCTTGACTTGAAACACTAAACCTGCTCCTCTTTCCATAGATGCTGCCTGACCTGTTGGGCCTCGAGTGCTTTGGATGTTCTTTTACCGTATCTATGAACCGCTGGTAACGAGCAGCATTCAATGCTTGCAATCTCGGTCACCAGTTTGCATCGGGTAACAGAGGAATCCTGACTCACTGCCACTGCCAGTAAAGCAGAGCGGTGAGGAATTCAAAGGGAGGCAAGCATTGGGTGAAACAATGGCACAACTGGTAGGGTTACTACCGTCCAGCTCCAGAAGGTAGCTGGAAGTTCTGACCTCTAGTGCTATCTATGTCGAGTCTGAACGGTATCCCAGTGACTCTGTGTGTTTCCCTCGGGTGTTCCATTCTCTTCCCACATCTCAAAAATATACAGGATGCGAGGTCAATTGGCCAGTGTAAATTGGCTCAATGTGTAAGTGTGAGGCAGAAGGTGGTGGGTAATTAATGGAATGGAATTAGTGTGGTCATCATGTTATAAAGGATTGTTACCTTATTGTGCCTATTGATGCCTCTATGACTCATTCTTTTTATCCCAGTTACAATACAATACCGTTTATTTGTCATTTGAACCTCACATGAAGTTCAAACGAAATTTGGTTTCTGCAGTCATACACCAAGAAAAGAACCAAGACACACACCAACACAATTTAAACAAACAGTGAATCTCCTCTTCACTGTGATGGAGGGCAAAGTCTTGTCTCTCCCCTGCTCTCCATTTCTCTCCCGATGTCAAAGTCAAAGCCCCCGGCGGGCGCTAGCAAGTCCCGCGGCCATTTAAAGCCGTGCCGGGCGATGTAAGGCCCTGCTCCGGGTCTTGATGTTGGAGCCCCCAGCAGGCACTAGCAAGTTCCGTGGCCGTTTAAGCCGTGTTGGGCGACGTAAGGCCCTTCTCCAGGTCCCTTTCAACCCCGCAACTTGGGCGGGAGAAGTTGCCGTTGCGGGAGCTCCGAAAAGCGGTCTCCCACCAGGGACCCGCGAGCTCCCAATGTCACCGTTCACTGCAAAGGAAGTTACAGCAAAGGAAGCATTATTTATCAAATTGTGCAGTCTTTTCAATTTGTCACATTAGTAATTGCTGTGAATCACAATTTGTTAAATAATCTACAGTCCATTTCTCAGGCAGGGGATGAGAACATAGTTCCTCGGTACTAAATAAGACACCTACTGTTTCTAAATCTGTTAGTCAGGGAAGGCCAATTCGGAGCAGGTTTGTAACTGAAACAGAAGATACATTTGAATGTGTTTATCAGTGGCGTCAGTGCAGGGGAAGCAAATGGAACCAGAGCACCAGACTCAACTGCAATCAATCGGCTTCCTACAGAGAAAACGCATTAACCCGGGACAGCAACTTGATGCGTCAGAGTAGTGAGTGGATAAACACTTGCCTTTGGAGTTTCACACTGAGCTGTAATAGGGGCTGTGCATTGACACCTGGTGAGTTTAGACATCTTCTGTAACAATGTGTTTCTTAGACAAAGAGGGAGATCTCAGATGTGCTGCCTTTTGATGGGACCATTGGCCTGCCTACACTCTCGGATGGACTTAAGTCCCAGGAAATTATTTTGCAGAAGAAGCAGGGGTAATTCCTTGTGTCCTGGCCTAATACTTATCCTATAATTAATATCCCAACCCCACACATTAGCACTGTCCAACACATTAGGGACAACGTCCAATTTACAAAAGCCAATTAACCCACAAACCTGCACATCCTTGGAATGTGGGAGGAAAGCGAGTACCTGGAGAAAACCCACGCGGTCACAGGGAGAATGGACAAACTCTGTACAGACAGCACCCATAGTCAGGATTGAATCTGGGTCTCTGGCACTAGGGCAGCAATTCTACTGCTGCACCATCTTGCCGCCCTAAAGGGCCTGTCCCACCAGCATGCAACTCTATGCGATTAGCGCGACCTAACGTGGTCGCTTGAGCCGTCCGGCGTCGCGGGGCCGGTCCCACTTCGATCGCCGGAGCCGTGCGTAATTGTGCGGAGTTCGTCCCGACACCGCGCGGGGCTCCGAAAAACCGACTATGTCCAAAAATTCCGTGCGGCAACGGCTTGTCGGCTCGCAGTCACCTCGACATTTACACACCGCCCGGACATCGTGCCTCCGTGAACCTATCTGTAGGTGCCTCCGTGACCCTCTATGTGTGTGGCTCCGTGGCCCTGTATGTGTGTGTGTCTCGGTGCCCCTCTCTGTGTGCCCCTCTAAGTCCTGGCGAACTTACCTTGGACTTGCTCCAAGTTCGCCTCGCTTTGCACCGCGTTGCGCCACTCACCCAACCTCCGCGCGGCCCCTGCTGCCGGTTTAGTTGCGCTTGCCGCATGCAGGCGCATGCTGGTGGGAACGGCCCTGTACAGGGGATCACCCGACCTCCGCGCGGCCCCCGCTGCCGATTTGATCGCGTTCATCGCATAGAGTTGCATGCTGGTGGGACAGGCCCTTAAGGCTTTGAAAGGATTCCTACATTCACCGTGTTTCCATGTTACCTAGTCATAGAGTGATACAGCGTTGAAACAGGCCTTTCGGCCCAACTTGTCCACACCGGCCAACAGCTACACTTGTCTCACCTGCCTGCATTTGGTCCATATCCTTCCAACCCTGTCCTATTCATGTACCTGTATAACTGTTTCATCTTAAATGTTGGGGTGGTCCCAGCCTCAACTACCTATTCTCTCCCAACTGCCCATTAATTCCCACCTACCTCGTCACACACATACACTAATGGTAATTAACAATAACCAATTAAGCTACCGCCGCCACTTTGGGATGTGGGAGGACAGTGGAGTACTGTGGATGAAAACCCCATATCGCCACAGGGAGAATGTGTAAACTCTGCGCAGATACCCTAGTGGAATTACTATATAAAATATGGGTACTATTTAAAACACGATTTGAGTTCTCCATGGTGTCCTAGCCAATATTTGTCACACATTCAACCTCTTTCATGGTACTATCTGTGTCCCCACTTCATGCTCATTGACGGTCGATCACGAGGCCCCACTGCCGCCAAGGTGTCTGCCGCCGGGCAAGGCTTCCGTTGCCACTGAGGCCACACCACTGCCGGGGCACCTGTTGCCGTCGAGGCTCACGCTGATGCTGAGGCTCCCATCGTCGCCTCCATTGAGGCTCCTTTGGCCCAGGCAGGCCTTGTAGTTCCCAGTTCTCGGGCCTACCAGGATTCGTTCCGGCCTGTACTGCAGTTGTTCGGTCGATTGATTGGGTCCGTGTGGCTCCTCGGGGCATTATGAGAGATAATGTTCATATTAAATTTTAAATGTTTCCATCTGTTTCTCAGCTATACATTCTTTTTGTTTTCCTAATCCAATCTTTTCTCTTCAAGCCACAAAGATTGCAACTTAAGTAAAGTGTCCTGTGCTGCCTTGCACTAAAGTTCCAGATGCCCTAGTGGAACTGTTACCAATCGCCACGTCTGCCAGGTTACGGGGTAGGAAACCTTTGCGCTGTCGGGAGAGGAGCCCAAACTAACTGATGGGGCACAGAGTGATGTTCTCAGCTGCAACAGATTTGAGGCCATTAGCTCACATTACACTGATCCCAGTCCTATGCTCTGTGGGGTCTTTAACCCCTGACACACTCTACTTGAATAAAAAGGCTTGGAATAACTCGGGCAAAGACTGCATTGACACCATTGGAAATTATATCAGTTATCTTGTCTTCTGGGCTGCTAATTGGCAAATCTGTACAGCTAATAAAATATTTAAGACGCCTAATAAGCCTCTGAAGAAAAGGAGACTCTTAATTCCTACTTTTAAATAAATGACCTCAAGAAGCAATGTGGTCCCCGCACCACTTAAAATGTCGATGAATAAGGTTAATTGTTAATATTTTTAGGGACCTCCACCCAAGGAACTCAAGGCAAATATGAAGCAAATTAATGGGACAGAATGGTGCCCTCAGGGTGAAATCCTCACAAGCAGAGAAAATCTCAAACTTACATTTAATCTGTAGCTTAACTGTTTGTTGATCAATTGAATGTGGTTGATTTTTCAAAAATGGATTGTAGGAAAAATGATAGAAGCAACTAATCGGGCCAATGAGGACAACATTGCTGATTGCAATAGAAGCTTGCAGTCCTGGTATAATGTTGCAGTGGCTCCATATATTGCTTGTTTCGCGGAGCAGCTTGCAAACAGGTGAAAGTGTGCATCCTGTGGGCATCCTGGTATAATCTGTGCCTATCTGCGATTTTGTGCATATCTGTGATTTTGTACATCTGCATGCTGGTGTCCATTTGTGTGCATGTCTCCATTGTGTGCATGTCTGTGTGCTTCTATGCCTTTATGCATGTTAAACCCTGAGCACAAGTGTGTGCGGGCATGTGTTTCACCAAATGTGAGAATCTTTGTGTGTGTCTGTGTGCATGCATTAGTGCTCTTATATGAATATTGCACATGAGTGTTTTTTTTAAATGTTTATTCATTTTTGGGAATCTGTTCCATTCTTAACTCCTCTTGTGAAGGTGGTGGGGGGCTTCTTGAATTGCAGCAGATCTGTGCGCTAAAAGTGAGTTCCTGGATTTTTACCAAGTAATCATGAAGTAATGATGAGCAATTTCCAGAGCAAGATGCTGTGCATCCTGGAAACGTTCTTGTAATAATTGGCGGCAAAGCTTGGGTTATGGGACGTCATAGAAACATAGACAATAAGTGCAGGAGTAGGCCATTCGGCCCTTCGAGCCTGCACTGCCATTCAATATGATCATGGCTGATCATTCAACTCAGTATCCCGTACCTGCCTTCTCTCCATACCTCCTGATCCCTTTAGCCACAAGGGCCACATCTAACTACCTCTTAAATATAGCCAATTAACTGGCCTCAACTACCTTCTGTGGCAGAGAATAGTGAGATTAAACGAGAACTTACCTGTTCGAAGTTTGATCTTTATTTTATGAGGAGTTACGATGAGGGATTACGTGAAGAAGACCCCGCCTGGCGCTGGAACGGCATACTTCAAAGCAGCGGCATGAAAAACACAGAACCAAATAGCCGGAGTAAAATAGTAAGGCTCAAAATAGACTAGAACTACCAGATGATCATTTATATTATGAGGGTTGGGAGTGGAGGGCACGTAATCCCTCATCGTAACTCCTCATAAAATAAAGATCAAACTTCGAACAGGTAAGTTCTCGTTTAATCTCACTATTTTACTTCGGAGTCACGTGAGTGACTACGTGAAGATTTTAAAGCCCTGTGTTTTCCATGTCGTAAACTCATTTCATACGACTCTCTGTTTGGTCAAAACAGTAGTGAGTAAAAATATTTTAACACATTGTTATATTTTATGTAATAAGTCCTTTAATTATAAAAAAGAACAACTTTTTTAAAATAAGAACCCCTCTATTGCAGGGGAAAATTACAACAATTGATAAATGATGCAAATGGTAACATAAATCGATAATATAAATCGATAATATAAACAAAGCAAGCATTCAAAGGGAACCCAGTACTGCGTGTCCAAATCCTGGCACCGTGACAACGGGTTTATTGTAGAACTTTGAAAAAGTTTCTTCTCTAGACCACCCTGCGGCCTCTAAAATTTGATCGAGTGGTACGTCCTGTACCTTCGCCGCGGACGTAGCTGCTGCCCTAGTGGAGTGAGATTTAAACACATCAGTGTCTATTCCTGCTAGACCCAAAACCTGTTTTAACCATCTAGAAATGGTTTGAACTGAAACTTTTGTATGTGGTTTTTTGTGTGTTATTAATAACGCTTTCTCAGAACCTCTGAGACTTTTGGTTACCTCCATGTATTGAGTTAAATGCTTAACTACACACAACGTTTCATCAATAGGATATGCTTTAAACATTACCTTCATTCCAGTTTTCCCTGGTCTGCTTTGTTTGATCAAGTCATAGACATAAAACACAATGTTATCTGAAGTCACATGCATGCAATCCAACCTTAACAATTGCAAAGTCTGTACTCTTTGAGCTGATACCAATGCCATTAACATAACCACCTTGAATGTTAAGTTCTGTAAAGACATTGAATTAATTGGAGTCCATTGTTTAAGCAAAGTGAGAACAATGCTAACATCCCAAATTTCTGTATATCTGGGCTTGGGAGGATTTTTATTAAAAATACCTTTCATGAATCGAGATACTAATGGGTGAGACCCAACTGAATCTCGATCCGAAATTTGTCCTAAATAGGATGACAATGCACTCCGAGCACAATTAATGGCACTATAACTCAAATGTTCATCAAAGTGCAACCCAGCAAGGAACTCCAATACATTTGAAATGTTAGCAGAATGATAAGATATCTTTGACTGTGTACAAAAGGCTTCCCATTTTCTTATATACGACATATATTGTTTTTTAGTGCTAGTCCTCCAAGCTGCATCTATAACATCCATGGTCCTGTCCGACAGTTCAAACTCTTGCAATGGTCTGGTCAGAACCTGCAGATTAACAAATTCATATGATCATGCAATGGATGAATTTCTTTTGTTACTGGTTGTGTCAACAGATTGTCGCAACTGGGAATAACCATACATGGTTCGATAATCATTTCTAGCATCAATGGGAACCATGACTGTGTGGGCCAATTTGGCACCACCAAAATGCCTTTGGCAGCGTCTTGCGCTATTTTCTTGAGACATTGCCCAATGAGACAGAATGGGGGAAAAGCATAAAAGAACGTATCCCCCCAGTGTAGCGAGAAAGCATCCACCGCTACTGCCCCCGGATCGTGTTCCCAAGACACGTATTTCGGCAATTGGTGATTCAATCTAGATGCAAACAGATCAATGTCCGGTACTCCATACCGACTGACAATATTTTTGAAAATTTGTGGATTTAACATCCATTCTGTATTGTCTTTAAATATCCGTGATCTTTTGTCTGCCACAACATTGTTTCTTCCTGGGAGATAAATAGCTGAAAGCCAAATATTTTTTGTAATACACCATTGCCATATCTGGTTTACCAGATGATCACATGGAATTGATCTGACACCACCCATGTGATTGATATATGCCACAGCTGTGGTATTATCTATTTGTACTTGGACATGTAAATCCTTTAATGAAGAGCAATAAGCTTTTAAGCCATAGAATGCTCCCAGTAACTCCAAATAATTAATACCATATGTTTGGAGCAATAAATCCTCTTGGACAGCCCATCTGCCTCCACAGCTGGTCTCATTGTCCGTAGCCCCCCATCCGAGAGAACTTGCGTCAGTTTGTAATACCACGACTGGCTGATGAACTAAAATGTTTTTAGCAGCTTGTGGAACATTCTCAATCCACCATTGTAATTCCGATAAAGCTTCCTTAGGCAATTGCATTGGCCTATCAAAATGGCCTGCTCGCTGAATTAGTGCTTTAGTTTTTGCCCTTTGAAGATTCTGGTAATGTAACCGACCAAATTCTACTGCTGGAAATGCTGCTACCAATTTACCAATACCCTTGGCAACCTCTCGGATGGAGGGATAAGGTTTGTTAATCAATTTTTGACATACATCTGTCAAATCTAACTCCTTATTCATTGGTAAAGTTACCAACATGGTGACTGAGTTAATCAGAAACCCCAGATATTCAATGGTTTGGGACGGCTGTAACTTAGACTTTGTTGGATGGATCAGAAACCCCAACTTCTCCAACAAGCTAATAGTTGCTGAGACTGATTCCCCAGCTAATTCCTGATTAGCATTGACAATTAGAATGTCATCTAGATAAGCCATAACGATGTGTTTTTGTGCCCTTAACAGTGCAAGTGCTGGTTTTAACAATTTAGTGAACAATCTAGGTGCTGAACTTAATCCATTTGGCAAAGCTTTATATTGCCACAGCTGTCCCATCCATTTAAACTTTAAATACCTGCGAAAATCATGACGAATTGAGACCGAATAATATGCATCCTTCAAGTCTATTGTAGCCATATAACAACCTGTTGATACCAACTGCATTGCAGTGTAGAAAGTGTCCATTTTAAAATGTTTATACTGGACAAATGTATTCAAAAAAGTGAGATCTAAAATGATCCTACAACCCCCATCTTTCTTCAGTCTGGGGAAAATGTTTGATATAATTTGTTGCGGATCCTCTCCTGTTCTCTCGATAACACCTTTTTTTACTCAAACTCTTAATCTCTTTGTCCATTTGATTAACCTCAAACTCGGAGAACTTTAAAGGATGACTAGGGTCATACTGTCCCAATGGAACCATACCTTCCACAAAATCAATGGTAGATCCTTGTACAGTGTCTAATACCACACGATCAACTGTAATATTGTCCCATTCCTTATAAAACATTTGGAGTCTACCGCCAATCTGTGGCCCCATCCCAGCATTCCTTTTTTATGGGATAATGTTTATGTACCTCTCCAGCTGGACGAGATGATCTCCTTTTCCCAAGGAATGGGTGTACATTCGGCTGTGTTGGCTGGAAATTCCTCCTTATCATACTCCTGCCTCGGCTTGTACCAGCTCCAAAATCAAATCTCTTCCTTGAATAGCCAGACCATCTCTGGCCAAAGTTGAAGGGTCTCATACGACCAAAAGTTTTTGCGTCTTCATCCATTTCTTTAATTTGTTTAGACAAATCCTCTCCGAACAAAAACCCAGGAGTTTGAACATTGCTTGGTTTACACAATCCTGCAAATCTTGGATGTAACAGAGGTCGAATGGCAATCTTCCTCATGCAATTAATCTCAAAAAATGAGTTGCAAAATAAGGCCAACATATGTTTCTGCACTTTGGTCATTCCACAACCTTCCACTTGTCTGCCAAATGCAGTAATGCCAGCTGAAATCAGCTTGAGGACTCTTTGAAATCGAATTTCCTGCGCCCGCATAATTGATGACATAGGCGCCCAAACAACTGAATTCACCGTAGGTACCTTCAATGAGGCACAATTGATCGGTGTTTTATATATTTCTGCTGTCTCAACCATAACAGCCTCTTGAAGCGGGTGAGAGACCATATAATTAATATTGGCCGCCAGGTTTTCTTCCATGGACTCACCGCTTCCTCCAGGTATAGCAAAGTCTTGTGCCACATCAGGCACACCTGGATCCATATATTTGAATTGTGGTGTGTCCTCCGGACCACAAACACCACTTGCAGGGTCTGTCTCATACAGCCCTGGTACTCCTGAAACTTGTTCAAAGGAGACTTCCTCCAGTCCATACCCAGGCACTGGGGTTTCAAATTCCCAATTCGAATTGGCACCATATTCACGATATGGAACCCCCTCAGGGGCTGCCTGGGAATATTCTGGGTTCGTAGACCCTTGGTTGATTATAGTCTGGAGCATTTTCTCCATTTGGTCCATCCTAAGCCATAAGGCCTTCTTTTCTGGACCTTCAGAATCAGAGTCCTCTGAAAACCCAGGCCCTGCAGCTTTTCTTTTACTTTTTTGAGGCACTGGGATTTCCTCTACAGTTTCCATTTGTGGAGCAACCAAAGCCTCACTAACTGGTGTTTCAACGGCCGCCGGTATCGGAACCGGTTCCGCACTAAACTGCTGTCCCGACTCTTCTGCACCCCGGGACGCACGTTTTACCCGCTGTTTCTTGGCCTTCTCCATTTTATTTTTTCCTCTAACTCCTCCTGGTTTACCCACCAGGCTACGGAGTTCTGAAACCTCGCCCAAAATTTTGTAAAACTTTCTTACCTGCGGGCCGGTTCCTTACCGCTGTGTGGAGCTGCGCTCTGCAGCTCTTTCGTTGCCGACAGCGACGACGTAATGCCGTTCCAGCGCCAGGCGGGGTCTTCTTCACGTAGTCACTCACGTGACTCCGAAGTAAAATTCCAGAGACTCTCCACTCTGTGTGAAAAATCTCATTTTTCCTCATCTCAGTCCTAAAGGAATTCCCCCATTTCCTTAAACTGTGACCCCTTGTTCTGGACCTCCCCAACATCGGGAACAATCTTCCTGCATCTAGCCTGTCCAACCCCTTAAGAATTTTGTAAGTTTCTATAAGATCCCTCCCTCAATCTTTTCAATTCTAGCGAGTACAAGCCAAGTCTATCCAGTCTTTCTTCATATGAAAGTCCTGACATCCCAGGAATCAGTCTGGTGAACCTTCTCTGTACCCCCTCTATGGCAAGAATGTCATTCCTTAGATTTGGAGACCAAAACTGTACGCAATACTCCAGGTGTGGTCTCGCCAAAACCCTGTGCAACTGCAGTAGAACCTCCCTGCTCCTATACTCAAATCCTTTTGCTATGAAGGATGAGGAGTGTTTGACAGCACTAAGTCTCTGCTCGCTGGAGTGTTGGAATAGCCTTGCTGACTGCAGTTTGTCGATAGTTTACACTGCAACCACTGTGTGTGCATGTGTGTATGTATACACTTGAGTGTGTGTATGTGCACTTCTCATGCACCACATGAAATGCCTGCCCCTCTGCTCATCCAGTGAAATCCTGTTAGCAGATACAAGCTACGATATGCAAGTGTGTTATTCTCATACCAAGGTGGCCACTGCCTTGCAGCTTAATCTTGAGCCAATAGAAGCCACATTACGTGTGGTTGGTGCCACGAAGGTTGTGAGAAGCAGGTGGCAGGATGAAACATTGAAGGCCAGACCATGACCGAGAGCTGCAGCTGACCAGCTCGCACATTGACCAGCGATGAGCTGCATCACATCCCAGCTGCAGATTCACAAGTTTATAAGTTATAGGGGTAGAATTAGGCCTTTCGGCCCATCGATTCCACTCCGCCATTCAATCATGACTGATCTCTGCCTTTCCCATGTTCCTGCCTTCTCCCCATAACCCTTCTAATCAAGAATTTGAAGGTAGACAAAATTGCTGGAGAAACTCAGCAGGTACGGCAGCATCTATGGAGCGAAGGAAATGGGCAACGCTTCGGGCCAAAACACTTCTTCAGAATCAAGAATTTGTTTATCTCTGCCTTAAAAATATCCACTGACTTGGCCTCCATAGACCTCTGTGGCAATGAGTTCCACAGATTAAATACCCTCTGGCTAAAAAAGTTCCTCCTCACCTCCTTTCTAAAATAGTGCCCTTTAATTGTGAGGCTGTGACCTCTGGTCCTAGACTCTCCCACCAATGGAAACATCCTTTCCACATCCACCCTATCTATGCCTTTCATTAATCTGTAAGTTTCAATGATGTCCCCCTTCAACCTTCTAAACTCTAGCAAGCAGTGGCTTAGTCCTGTCAAACACTCATCATACGCTAACCCAATCTTTCCTGGAATCATTTTTGTAAACCTCCTCTTGACCCTCTCCAGAGCCAGCACGTCCTTCCTCAGATATGGGGCCCAAATTTGATCACAGTACTCCAAATGCAGCCTGGCCAATGCCTTATAGAGCCTCAGCATTATCTGTTTAAAACTACCAGCTATTGCCTGCTTGTGCATTAAAATAAAACCTGTTTTGGCCTCCTACATATAAAACCCTGTGATCACTTTATATTATTAAGCTGGGGAGATTTAGTAAGTTACAGAGCTGTTACCCTGTTCTGATCCCACACAGCAATGTTTGCTTAGAATGACCTCCAGCTTACTTTGAAATTAATTCTGCCCATTTGTTCACAATTATCTTGATGGATTTGGAAAGATTTTCATTAGGACTTGACCGGAGATAATGATTCGGGACCATCCTTCTTCAGTGTTGGAGCAGAAGTGAGCAGGATTTAAGCACCAGACTTGGCCAGCGACATTAAATAATTGCTCCATTACCCTTGACAGATCTCCCATGTGTTGTGATTATGGAGTAATGCGTCCATATCATCATCAGTATCTTACTAGCAATTCAGACACTGCAAAACAAAATGGACCTGGGATGGAAATCAACAGAGAAATTAGCTCATTGGGTGTGTCGAGTTGTAATGTTAACGTTCTGGCTTTACGGTTCTCACTTAAAGCAAGATCCATGCTTCCATTTTAAATAAACCAACATATGAAATTTAACAAGCAAACCATTTCTTGCATTTCACAAGAAACTTTCTAAGCTCTCCCCTGAGCCCATTATGCAGGTCCAAGCACTGGCTGTTGCCTTCATGAATCAGTTGGCGTTCCCCCTTGAGGCAATAAAGCAGCGGGTTTGTAGCAAAGGTAAGAAGACCGTACAATGATGCTATCTTAAACCTCATTAAGCAAAATGTGCTCCAGCATCAATCTTGCCAATTAATTTAATTAATTGGAAATGAAAAAAAGCTACCATAATGATAATCGTAAAACTACCAGGTAGTTGTAAAAACATTTCTGATTCACTGGTGTCTTCACATCTTTTTCTCCCCAAGCCCGGCTTTTCTCTGATCCCGATCCATTGATCCGACAATGCTGCAAATTGCATGTGCGAAAGAGAAAGAATTGTAGATCCGTAGGGAAATAGGAAGAAGTGGAGTGGGATTGTTATGCTGAGAGCCAGCATGATCTCCAGTGGGCTGAATGGACTCCTTCTGCACTGTAATAAGTGAGTGAGGTCCACAACAATTTGCTCAACCATTCATTTTGAAATGGTTTGGGCTCAATTCCTTTCCAGGCAAATGGATAGGCAGTAAATGTTGGGTTTGCTAACAATGACATCAGTCGACGAAAAAATGGAAGGGCGATGCATTGTTCAACTGATGGTAACAATATGGAGGGAGGGGAGAAGTTAAGTTGGGTGAAGGGCAGTGATACATGAGCTGGTTGAATCTTTCTGATCCATACCATGTTTGTCAGGGTAAATATTAAAGTCCTCCTTCCTTTGGGTGGAGAATCTTAGGTGTGAGGGGCTGAAGTGCAGTGTGGTGGGGTGTTGGGATCATTTAAGAATGGCTGGACTGAAATAAGGAATAATATTTCAATTAATAATAGTAAATCCTTGGAATTCTGTACTCCAGAGAGTAATGCTCAGTATCTGCATATACTTAAAGCCCTGATCAACAGGAGCCAAGGGAACCAGCTGATTTTGGCAGATGGAAGATCAGAAGATGGACACAAAAAGCTGTAATAACCGGTACAGACAACATCTCTGGAGAGAAGAAATGGGTGACACTTTGGGTCGAGACCCTTCTCCAGTCTGAAGAAGGGTCTTGACCTGAAACTTCACCCATTCCTTATCTCTTAGCCTATCCGGCCGAGGTACTCCAGGTTTATGTGCCTACCTTCAGTTTACACCAGCATCTACAGTTCCTACCTACACAGATGGAAGATCATGTTCAGTCTTATTGAATAGTAGGGCAGGGCAAGTCCAAAGGGCTGAATGGTCTACTCCTACTCTTTTCTTCCTGGTATTTTTGTATCTCAGGTACATTGTGCATTAGGAACAAGCGTTGTGTGTAGATCCATGAGATAAATGCTTTTATAACTTTATGTCTGATAGGAGGTCCTGTAGAGTTACAGCGCCACAGACCCAGGTTTGATCCTGACTATGGGTGCTGCCTGTACGGAATTTCTACGTTCTCCCTGTGCAGGAAAAATGTTCCCAATGTTGGGCGAGTCCAGAACCAGGGGCCACAGTCTTAGAATAAAGGGGAGGTCATTTAAGACTGAGGTGAGAAAAAACTTTTTCACCCAGAGAGTTGTGAATTTATGGAATTCCCTGCCACAGAGGACAGTGGAGGCCAAGTCACTGGATGGATTTAAGCGAGAGTTAGATAGAGCTCTAGGGGCTAGTGGAGTCAAGGGATATGGGGAGAAGGCAGGCACGGGTTATTGATAGGGGACGATCAGCCATGATCACAATGAATGGCGGTGCTGGCTCAAAGGGCCGAATGGCCTCCTCCCGCACCTAGTTTCTATGTTTCTATGACCTGCGTGGGCTTTCTCTGGGATCTCTGGTTTTCTCCCACACTCCGAAGATGTGCAGGTTTGTAGGTTTAAGAATAAGGAGTAAGCTATTTGGAACGGAGATGAGGAAACTTTTTCTCACAAAGAGTGGTGAGTCTGTGGAATTCTCTGCCTCACGGGGCGATGGAGGCAGGTTCTCTGGATGCTTTCAAGAGAGAGCTAGATAATGCTCTTAAAAATAGCGGAGTCAGAGGATATGGGAAGAAGGCACGAATGGGGTACTGATTGGGGATGATCAGCCGTGATCACATTGAATGGCAGTGCTGGCTCAAAGGGCCGAATGGCCTACTCCTGCACCTATTGCCTATTGTCTTTGTTAATTGGCTTTGGTAAAATTGTAAATAGTCCCTAGTGTGTGTAGGATAGTGTTAGTGTGTGGGGCTCACTGGTTAGTACTGACTTGGTGGGAAGGGCCAGTTTCTGCGCTGCATATCTAAAGTAAACTAAAGGAGGAGCAAGTTCAACGGACTGATCAAGTCAAGTTGATTGTCAAATGTAGAAGTCCAGTGAGGTGCAGATACAATGAAAATCATTGCTGAAGTAGGATTAGGGTTGTGCAGGTTGGTTCAAGAACCTGATGGTTGTTGGAACGTAGCTGTTCCTAAACTTGATGGTGTGAGACTTCAGGCTTCTGTACCTTCTGCAACCTGCCCGACGATAGCTGAGAGAAGGGGGCACAGCACAGATGGTGAGGATCCTTGATGATAGAAGATAGACACAAAAAGCTGGAGTAACTCAACAGAACAGGCTATTGAGGGAGTGCAGCATTGGTTTACAAGGTTAATTCCCGGGATGGTGGGACTGTCGTGGGTTGATAGAATTAAGTGGCTGGGCTTGTATACTCTGGAATTTTGAAGGATGAGAGGAGATCTTATTGAACCATTTCAGATTATTAAGGGTTTGGACACGCTAGAGGAAGGAAATATGTTTCCGATGTCGGGGGAGTCCAGAACCAGGGGCCGCAGTTTAAGAATAAGGGGTAAGCCATTTAGAACGGAGATGAGGAAACACTTTTTCACACAGAGAGTTGGGAGTCTGTGGAATTCTCTGCCTCAGAAGGCGGCGGAGGCCGAGTTAGATAGAGCTCTTAAAGGTTGCGGAGACAAGGGATATGGGGAGAAGGCAGGAATGGGGTACTGATTGTGGATGATCAGCCATGATCACATTGAATGTCCATTGTCTTTCTCTGGAGAGAAGGAATGGGTGATGTTTCGGGTCAGGACCTTTCTTCAGACGATGATAGATGCTGCCTTCTTAAGGCAGTACCTCATGTAGATGTTTTGGGGGGGGTGGGGGAGGGCTGTGCCCATGAACGACTGATTCCTGCAACAGAGAGGTTCATGAGGAAAACTTGTCCAGTACTCTTGCTTTTGAAAGGCTGTGAGGTGAACTAATTGAAGCATACAAAATTCTAATGTGGCTCGATAGGGGAGATGCAGGATAATGATTTTCTCGGTTGGAAGCCTCCACTTATGGATTACTGTCTCAAACTAAAGGATTGGCCATCAGGACAGTAACAAGAAGAAATAGCCTCATCTGAGGGCAGTAAATATATGGAATTCTCAACCCTGGAAGTTTGCAGAGCTTTTGTGGTTGAGTGCATTCAAGTAACAGATTAATTGATGGATAAGGGGTTCTTGACGGAAAACTGGCACAGTGGTAGAGTTGATGCCTTACAACGCCAGTGACCCGGGTTCGATCCTGACCACGGATATTGCCTGAATGGAGTCTGTATGTTCTCCCTGTGAGCTGCAGGGGCTTTCTCCGCATGCTCCAGTTTCCTCCCGTACTCCAAAGTAGTACAGGTTTGTAGGCTAATCAGCCTGGTAAAATTGGAAATTGTCCCTAGTGTGTGTAGGATAGTGCTAGTGTGTGTGGATCGCGAATCGGCGCGGACAAGGGGGTCCGAAGGGCCTGGTCCCGCACTGTAACCCTAAACTAAAGTCAATCATTTGTGACCTCATTGAGTGGGAGAACAGACACGAGAGGCCGAATGGCCTATTCCTGCTACAGTTTATTCCCCTTCTGAGCAGAGGCATCACGGGATGTTCTATTTGACCACTTTGGGAAGGACATATTAAGTACGGATATTCTACGCCAGAACACACATGCCTGAAACGTGGTGAGATTGTGGGAGATGGATTCTTCATCTATCACCTCACCCTGAGCAGGCCCCTGAATGGGAGTCTTTTCATTTTAATGGCAGAGCCAAGATTTGTTTTGTACTGAGACCTCTGGAGTGGGAATTGAAGCCACATGTATTGGGCTTAAGTAATCGTTTTCTCCCTGAGCTTGGTGATGCACTAAAATACATCAATGAACTGGTTGGATGTTAAAGTCTGTGGAATTCTCTGCCTCAGAGGGCGGTGGAGGCAGGTTCTCTGGATGCTTTCAAGAGAGAGCGAGATAGGGCTCTTAAAAATAGCGGAGTCAGGGGATATGGGGAGAAGGCAGGAACGGGGTACTGATTGGGGATGATCAGCCATGATCACATTGAATGGAGGTGCTGGCTCGAAGGGCCAAATGGCCTACTCCTGCACCTATTGTCTATTGTCTATTGTAAAACCACTTTAAACCAACCATCGGTGGTATTGCATATCTTCCATTCATTTCTCCTAAGTACCGTCTGTGGCTCTCGTTCCACTTTCCCCTGACACTCAGTCTGAAGAAGGGTCTCGACCCAAAACGTCACCTAGTCCTTTTCTCCTGAGATGCTGCCTGTCTCGCTAAGTTACTCCAACTTTTTGTGCCTGTCCTTGGTTGAGCTAACCAGAGGTCAGTTTTAAAGAACAATTAATTAAAGATAAGCAAAAAAAGTAACGATGATAAAGAGAACAGGCCATTGTTAGCTGTGTGTTGGGTGAAAACAAGAAGCTGGTGAAACTTGGCTGGGGGAAGGATAGAGGGAGAAGGAATGCAGGAGTTACTTGAAGTTAGAGAAATTAATATTCATACCGGGCTGTAAGCTGCCAAAGTGAAATATGAGACACTGTTCCTCCAATTTGCGTTTAGCCTCACTCTGACAATGGAGGAGACCTTGGACAGAAAGGTCGGTGTGGGAATGGGAAGGAGAATTAAAGTGTTCAACAACCGGGAGATCAGGTTGGTTCATGCGGGCTGAGCGAAGGTGTTCAGCGAAACGATCGCCCAGTCTGCGTTTGGTCTCGCCGATGTATAGGTCCACTTGAACAATGGATACAGTGGATGAGATTGGAGGAGGTGCAAGTGAACCTCTACGAAACTTGAAAGGATTTTCGGGGTCCCTGGACAGTCGAGGGAGGAGGTATAGGGAAAGGTGTTGCATCTTCTGCGGTTGTAGGGGAAGGTACCTGGGGAGTGGTGGTTTGGATGGGAGGGGATGAGAACTTGCATAGGGAACGGTCTCTGTGGAAGGTGGAAAGGGGTGGGGATGGGAAAATGTGGCTAGTGGTGAGATCCTGTTGGTGGTGGCGAAAATGTCGGATGATTATGTGTTGTATGCGATGAGTGATGTGATGAAAGGTAAGGACTAAGGGGACTCTGTCTCTGTTGCAACTAGGGGGAGGGGGAACAAGGGAGGGGCTGCTATGCACTGACTCCCACAACTATCTCGACTAGACAGCTTCCTGCAAAGACTCTATCCCCTATACCGAATTCCTCCGTCTACGCCGCATCTGTGCCCTAGATGACGTGTTTCATACCAGGACATCCGAGATGACGTCACCCATTCCTTCTCTCCAGAGATGCTGCCGGACGCGCTGAGTTACTCCGGCACTTTGAGTCTATCTTTGGTATAAACCAGCATCTGCAGTTCCTTGTTTCAACAGTTTTTAAAAACTTCATTAGCAGTAAACCTTTTTGAGACTCCCCTAGGTTCTGAAAGACCCTTAATACATTTCCAGAAACTAATGGGTGACTTTGAGTAAACAGTCCACAGTCACTAACCAATGAGCATGAAGCAAGAATGTGTTAATTAATCTGTTGTTGTCTATAGCCTGCCCTCTAGGTAAACTGTATAATGAGTTGAACAGATTGGGCTAGGTTAAATGCTCCTTCATCTACCCTGTTACTGATTGCAACACCATCACTATCTATAACTGCCATGATTAAGGTAACCGCAGTTTAATGAAAGGGCAATAACTAATTATTAGCATTTGTTTTTAATTTGAGAAGCAGCAATTCCTCTTTGGTTCAAAGGCAAGTTTTTAATTTATTGCATTGCAAGAAACCCGGCATTTTAGTTCGCTGAAAAATGAATCACTTCTATAAAGTGTTTAAGAAGGAACTGCAGATGCTGGAAAAATCGATAGATAAAAATGCTGGAGAAACTCAGCGGGTGAGGCAGCATCTATGGAGCGAAGGAATAGGTGACGTTTCGGGTCGAGACCCTTCTTCAGACTTCAATATAGTAATGACTCTTATCCACTTCGTTCCTTTGTGTGTTTTTGAACAGGAGGAAGCCATTCTGCCCTTTGGACACATTCTGGACACCCGCTGTGTTACTCCAGCACTTTGTATCTACCTTTGGAATAAACCAGCATGTGCAGTTCTTCATTTGTGCCTTTTTTACCACTCTACTTGTCTTGCCTTTTTGGGGAGTTATGGACTTGGACCCCAAGATCCCCCTGTACATCAATGCTGTTAGTGGTCATGCCATTAAATGTATATTCTTCTCATTCATTTAATCTCATACACACACTTGTTCAGATTAAAATCCATCTGCCATTTCTGCACCCATTTCTGTAGCTGACCTATATCCCACTGTACACTTTGACCGGGTTCTTCACAGTCCGTGATCCCAGCAATCTTGGTATCATCTGCAAACTTACTAACCAACCTCTCTACGTGTAAGTCCAAATCAGCTTGTGTCACAGCAGAGATTCCTGCAGAACCCCAATGGTCACAGACCTCCAGCCTGAATATTGTCCTTCCACCACAACCCTCTGTCTTCTGTAGGTAAGCCAGTTCCAAATCCATACAACCAGGTCACTATCAATCCCATGCAACTTAATCTTCTGGATGAGCATACCATGGAGCATACAATCTTCTGGATGAGCCTAAACCATTCTTCAACCACTACAGCCTTCAGGTGAATGTGCATCTATTATGCGGTTAGGGAGCAAGTTCTGGAATATAAACTGAGCCATAACAAAGAAACTGCAATATGTTTCCAATATGAGTCAGATGATGAGACCCTGAATCTCACATCAACAGATAGTAAGCCTTTAAACCTGCTGCCCATGTCCTTTGAAACACATGCCTTTGTTACACCACGCACTGTTTGTTGGTTACATTACCATGCCTTTTGTTACATAACCATGCTCTTTGTGATATTACCATGCCCTTTGTTACATCACCATGGTGTAACACAGCATCTCGTTGTGAAATTATCCCAATGCTCTCTGATCTACACCAGTTCCTGGACTAGCAATGCCTTGTAGAATGTTACATGTAATTTATGTATAATTTATGTATAATGTATTTTTTGTACCTGAAATCCATGTGCCTGTGATGCTGCTGCAAACAGGATTTGCATTGTAACTGTACCTCACTGTAGATAGACACAACATGCTGGAGTAACTCAGCAGAACAGGCAGCATCTCTGGAGAGATCTTGACCTGAAATGTCACCCATTCCTTGTCTTAACAGATGCTGCCTGACCCGCTGAGTTTGTGTCTATCTTCAGTGTTAGCCAGCATTTGCAGTTCCTTCCGACACTGTACCCCACTGCAAATGTGCACATGAATGAAAACTCAACTTGCCCCGATCTTCTGATGCTCAGCCTTGCCAAGATGCTACATAAATAGAAAGTGTGGCTACTCCTCCACACATCGAGGTACAGGTGAGATAGGCACAAAATGCTGGAGTAACTCAACGGGACAGTCTTCACTCTTCAACGGGACCTCTTCAGTCTGAAGAAGGGTCTCAACCCGAAATATCACCCATTCCTTCTCTCCAGAGATGCTGCCTGTCCCGCTGAGTTACTCCAGCATTGTGTATCTATTGTTGGGTTAAACCAGCATCTGCACGTTTGGAGGTACAGGTGAGAGCTGATGAAAACACTGGGGGAGGCTGGGGTAGAGGAGGCGCTGTCTGAGCGGTGGGATTCATTGCAATTAACCCTCGGGGAGAACCGACAAATGTGAAAAATAGAGCAAGACAACATTTGGCACAGACTTCAGTCGTTTTAGTGCAAATTTAATTTTGCAAAGAATCCGCTGAGATAAACTTGAATTTATGTTGCACTAAAACGAAGGTTGTGGCAGACATGAATGTGACGGCCAAATGTTTGCCAACACTGATTGATTTAAATTGCAAAAATATTCCTCTTGCCAATTTTTGTCATGGTTGGAAATGTTTTTCAGTGTTGGGATCTCACTGTCTTATAAACTCAGCAGTTTATGAACTGTGTCCAAAGATTTATTTTCATCTTCTTCATTGCATGGATCAGTGGGATTATAAATAATTTAGCCTGAAAAGAATATCAAAATGTCCATGGCAAAAGGAATTGTCCTTGTATTTCACAGTGCAATCTGATAAATGGTAAGACTCAACAAATCAGCTTAGATGGGAATCAGGGAGAATTACAGCTCTGACCTTATGAACCTGTCTTTGATGCACATTTGTGAATTTTCAGAATAAGTGCGATTAGAATGCGGATTCGTTTATTGTGTAACAGCTACCTAACCTGAATCTCCCATCTGTGACTGCTGGCACCACCCTTGCTGGTGTTTGTTGGAGATACAGAGTGAGTCGTACCGCACAGAAACAGGCCCACTGACCATCAATGGTTCAATGGAGCTTTATTTGTCACATATGCGACTGCACAGTGAATTTATTTTTGCATGTATAACACATGCGGCTGCCGCCAAAGTCTGGTCGGCCCACGTGCTTGATGTCCCGCGAACTGACGTCCCTTGCCTCTCCTCGCCTCTCCATCTTTGTGTCCCGGAGCTGTCTCCTGCAGCTGACCTTGAAGGCGCTGGAGGCATCACCCTCCTACTGGCCCTTGCTCATAGCATCCAACACAGATTTTGGGCGGGGGGGGGGGGGGGGGGGACAATGACCGTCGAGCCTTCAGATGACACCAACCCTACATTAAACCCTGCATTCTCTTTATCTTAGCCCAGCTTCTACCCACAAACTAATGGTCGTTTGCACTGACCAATTAACCTTGCGAGTCTCACAACTTTATGATGAGGGAGGAAAATTAATCACCAGAAGTAAGTCCAGGAGAATTTCATAAAAATGGCATTTGAGGTCAGGATTGAACTTGGAGTTTAGTTTAGAGATACCGTGCGGAAACAGGCCCTTCGGCCCACCAAGTCCATGCTGACCAGCGATCCCCGTTCACTAGCTCTATCCTACACACCAGGGACAATTTACAGAAGCCAATTAACCTACAAACCTGTACATCCTTGGAATGTGGGCAGAAACCGGGGAACCAAGAGAAAACTCACAGGGAGAACGTACAAATTCTGCACAGACAGCACCCGCAGACAGAATCGAACCTGGGTCTCTGGTCAACTCTACTGCTGCGCCACCGTGAGACAGCGTCTCCACCAGCTATGCTACTGTGCTACTGTCAGAGTCTCAGTGAACAACGGGGAATTAGGCACATAGGTCAGCGTACAAACCTACAAAATAGGTACGCATAGGCCATTCGGACATAAAAGGTTATCTCACCTTTTAACAATGATCCCTTTTTTTCCACAAGGGGAAATGTTTCCTCCATATTCACCCCGCCAAGTTACATGTTTCAATCAAAGTCAAAGTCAAAGTCAAAAGAGTTTATTGTCATATGTCCCTGACAGGACAATGAAAATCTTTCTTTGCATAGCACAACAGAACATAGAAGGCATTGACTACAATTCTATACATAAATACATCCATGACTTAATAAATTAATAAAGTGCAAATAACAGATGGAGGGATATTAATGTTCAGAGTTCTGAGCCAGGTTTAATAGCCTGATGGCTGTGGGGAAGTAGCTATTCCTAAACCGGGTTGTTGCAGTCTTCAGGCTCCTGTACCTTCTACCCGAAGGTAGCAGGGAGATGAGTGTGTGGTTAGGGTGGTGTGGGTCCTTGATGATGCTGCCAGCCTTTTTGCTGATATAAAAGGAAACTAAGAAGCAGTTTGATAGGATTGATATGGGGAATCAAATTCATCGACTGAATTTCTCAGCTTCTCACTATTTCCAGGGCCTGGTTAATCAGTAAAACAGCAATTCAGTGTGTTGAACATCACACTTTATTCTTTACACTGCCTCCCACACCTCTTCATGTTCCACCCATCACTAGCCTTCCATCCCTCATGTGCATAATCAGGTTTCCCGTCATTACATCTATACATCCTTATTTTAAGATTCTCCTCCTCACTTTCAAAGCCCTCCACAATCTCGCTCCTCCATACCTCTCTGAACTCCTCCAGCCTTGCACTCCATCCCGAACTCTCCGATCCTCTTCCTCCTCCCTGCTCCCCGCTTCATCTGCCCGCCTGTCAACGATGGGGTTCAGAGCCTTCAGCCATTCTGCACCTCACCTCTGGAACTCTCTCCCACTATCCATCCATACCATAGAGTCTGTCCCCACCTTTAAAATCTCCCTCAAAACTCACCTATTCAGACTGGCCTATCCCAAGTAACGTCACTTTCTGTCAAATTCATGGATATGTAGTTTTTGATTCATTTTATTTATATATTTGTAATTTGCTTGTTTTAACTGTAAGGTGTCCTTGAGTGTTCTGGAAGGTGCCCATAAATAAAATGCATTCTTATTATGATTATTATTATCCTGACTGTCCCCCCCCCCCCCCCCATGCACCAAATTCCATCTGGGCTCCACTGTTTGTAGTAGCGTGTACAGAAATCTCACTGCTTTTGGAAGAACACATTACAAAGACATTAGAAAGCTGTAAGGGCTAACAGCATCAAGGGCCAAGGAGAAAAAGCAGGAACGGGGTCCTGATTTTAGATGAACAGCCATGATCATATTGAATGGAGGTGCTGGCTCAAAGGGCTGAATGGCCTACTCCTGCAACTATTTTTTATGTTTCTATGAGATGCAAGGAACTGCTGATGGAATATTGAGCAAAATACCAAATGCTGGAGGAACTTGGGTTTAGGGAGCAGCTGTTGAGGAATGGACAAACAGTTTTTTCATTCAAGTCCCTTCTTCAGACTCTCTCCCTCTAGAACTTTGTATTTCACATGAAGAAGACTTGTCTGTGCACATTAGACCATATCAACACATTGGAGCACTATTACGAGGGATGCTGGCTGAAGAAATTCTTCTTGAGATCCACTTGCTGGGTCTCCATCCCATATGGGAAACATATTCCCCATATCAATCCTATCAAACTGTTTCTTGGTTTCCTTTTATATCAGCCTTCTCTATAAATCCCTCAATGGGTTTGCCCCCACCTACATTAAAAGTCTGCTCACCCACCACAGGCCCCTCAGATCAGCCGACTTGGGGTTGCTGAATATCCTGCAGTCTAGGCATAAGCTCAGGGGCGAACGCACCTTTGCGGCTGCAGCTCCTAGACTGTGGAACAACATCAGAACTGCCCCCTCCATCGACTCCTTTAAGTCGAGACTAAAAACCCATCTGTACTCCCAAGCCTTTCTTGACGTCCTCTGAGCGAGGGCTATATGTAGTTTGTTTGTTATCCTATTCTTATACCAACGTAAAGCACTTTGGCCAACGAGAGTTGTTTTTTGAATGTGCTATATAAATAAATGTGACTTGACTTGACTCTTTCCTGGTGGAAGGTGAAAAAGATTATCCCGTCTCTGCAAGTGAGGGTAATGTCTCATTTCTGAGATCATCCATACAAATCCTTGATACATTTTCTTCAACACCTCCATCACCTTTGTTACAGAATGGAGCCTTTAGTTTGGGAACCTCTAGTAGGCATCCTCTCGATGCTGCGAGAAAGAGAGTAAAATAATTCCTCGTAATCTTGTTTCTCTGAAATCAGAGCTGAATTGCAATCTGTTAAGGAACCGAGTAATGAAATTAAATTGTTTTACTTGTTTCCTTGTTTCCCAGCAGTTCCTCGTTTCCTTGCCTCAGCTTTAACTCGACTTTATTTTCTGATCTCATGTGTGCATTGATTTCTACTGCCATGGTTTTTGGCTTATTCCCTTTCCCAGTCCTGCCATGTTATCAGTCACAGTGGGGATTGTCCATGTAAACGGGGTATGGGGCTGCTGTGGTCGCTAGCTGCTGCCACCAGGTGGCATTTCAGTTCCACTCCATTCTGTACATCGAGTGGGCAAAGCCATGGGAGATGGCTGGAGTGAAGGAAAATTGCAAATCCTCACAGTTCAGCAGCCCAAGGTGCTAATCATCTCTGAAGTTTATTGCTGCAAATGACTTCATGCTTTAGTGACAGCTACAAAGAGGTGTGCATTATGGAATCATACCATCCTGATAATCACTTTGCTAGAGGTATGTAATGAAATAGATTGCCCAGCCTAAGGCAAGGTCAACTGGTCAGGTAGCACCTATGGCAGAGAAAGGTGCACCTCTATTGGGGGTAGCGCAATTGTAGAGAGGCTAATTTACAGTGCCAGAGACCCAGGTAAGATCCTGATTACGGGTGCTGTTTGTACCGAGTTTGTACATTCTCCGAGTGACCATGTGGGTTTTCGCCGGTTTCCTCCCACACTTCAAACGCATACAGGTTTGTAGATTAATTATCTTCTGTAAATTGTTAAATTGTCCCTAGTGTGTAGGACAGTGCGAGGACTCGGTGGGCCGTAAGGCCTGTTTCCACGCTGTGTCTCTAAAGTCCAAACAGAGTTAATGATTCAGGTCATTCAGTCAGAACTTGGAAAATTCATCCAACATGCACCCAATAGATGACACTGATGGTTGAAGAAATAAAGTACTAGAGGAACACAGCAGACCAGGCAACATCTGTGGTGGGAAATGTTGAAAAATGTCCACGAGAGCCCCGAGTACCGATGTGTGGCCGTTACCGTAAATCTCCAAGTTTGAATCGGGGCAAACTCGGGAGAGCTCTTGAAATGAACTCGTACCGTGGGACAGGGCTTTTAGTAGTATTTCAGTCTTTGGCCAGTACTGACATGAGATCACTGTTCTGCAACATTAACCCGGTTTATTTCTGGCCACACATTCTGAGAACTCTCCCTTATTTCAGATTTCCAGCAACTGTTGTATTTCACGGTTCCAGCAGCGTTTGAATGTTGTTTTGTTCCACCTCGATTTACTCCTGTACATGGACTTCAGCAAGGTATTCAATAAGGTTTTCATAGCTGATCCATGAAGAGGTAGCCGACTGGACTGAGAAACGGCTTCATTGCGGGAAGCAGTGGGTGGTGGTGGAGGGCTGATTTTCGGACTGGACCTCCCGTGACTAGTGGTGTGCCTCAGGGATTAGTTGTGGGCCTATTGCTGTTTGTGGTTTACATCAATGATTTGGATGAGAATATGCGAGCCATGATTAGTCCGTTTGCAGATAACACTAAAGAGGGTGGTAGGTGGTGAAGATGGTTACTTAATATTTCAGCAGGAACTTGATCAGTTGGGAAAATGGGCTGAAGAATGGCTAAAGGATTTTAATGAAAATAAGTGAAATGTGTCATATTTTGGAAAGTCAAACCTTGAAAGGATCTACACTGCGAATGGCAGGGCCCTGGGGAGTTTAGTTTAGAAAGGAAACAGGCCCTTCGGCCCACCGAGTCTGCACCGACCCATGATCCCCGCACATTAACAATAGCCTACATACTCTTGGGACAATTTTACATTGAGACCAAGCGAATTAACCTACAAACCTATACATTTCTGGAGCGTGGGAGGAAACTGAAGATCTTGGAGAAAACCCATGCAGGTCATGGGGAGAACGGACAAGCACCCGCACTCAGGATGAAACACGGATCTCTGGGTGTTCGTAGCTCTACCACTGGGCCATCATGCTCCATGTCTTTGGAGTGTTGTAGAGCAGAGGATCAAGGAGTGCAGGTACATAGATCTCTGAAAGTGGCATCATGGGCAGATAGGGTGGTCATGAAGGCTCTCGGTACATTGGCATTGATCTGTCAGGGTAATGAGTATAGAAGTTGAGATGTTATGTTATAGTAGTCCAGTATGTTGCTGGAGTATTGCATTCAGTTTTTGTCCAGCTTTGTCCAATATTTTCAGCGTTTTTATTTCAGCAGCTGTTTGCTTTTCAATTGTACAAGATTACCTTGGTCACCACTGCCTGATGTAAAGACAATACGGAGTCAAATAAAATGGGAGTATTTAATCAAACTGCATATTTCTGCAGTACTTTCATGGACAGTAGATCGCAAAATGTTTTACAGCCAATGGAGTGCATTTGAGATGTAGTCTTACTGCGTTTGGTGAGACAACACGTTTGGTATTGTTTACTGATTTGGTCTCCTTACCTAAGAAATAATTTACTTATGAAAACTTACATCATATTTACCGTGACTCATTTAGTTGTCACCTCCCAAGTCATAAACTTGTGTTTCTAACTCCCATTTCCAGACACTTGAGCTAAAAGGTCTAGACCGCTATTACAGCAAATGGTCTATAGTCAGACTGGTGGTCTTTCTGACGTGATGTTGACCCTAGGCCCTTTCTGTTCTCTCAGGTCGACATAAGTGATCCAACAAGATAATGTTTGAAGACATTTAATGGTGTCTTGCTGTGAGGCAGTGAATGAGGCAACGTTCTACAGATTTAGCTTTTAGTGATCTGGTGGGGATTTCAGAAGAGCTAGGCCAAAATCCGGGAGTGCTGCAACCTCTCCCACAGCCCAGCTCTTGCAAACCCGGGAACTTAATTCCCGGGAAAGTTGGAAGAGTGAAGGGGAGAATTAATTTTCCGACTGATTTGTTGGAATGCAGGAGAATGCGAGCAGGTTGGATTGAGTCATTGGAGCTTACCATGTGCGTGTTTGTGGGTAGTGCTTAGGATCAGTACCATGCGATGTAAGTAAATGTGACGGATGCAAAGCTTTTGTAAAACAGCAGTTCTTGCAGCTGGAACCATGAAAACAAACTGTCAAAGATGAATAATGTTGGGTCCAAAGTTCAATATTTCTGGATTTCATCTTAATTACCTTTGGATGTTAGAAGAAACACGGGACGATGTTCACTTCAGGTGACCTCTATTGGACTGAGTCCATGAGTTGACATCTGAATGCAATATGTAGAAGCAAGGCCTACATACCACCTTTCCATCCCAACACTGCCTTCATCTCTTAATTCCCCTCCACTGGTGCTCCACACATCTGGCCTGTCCAACTCTGCTCCTGTTCCATTCATCTTGCCTCGTCCCTTCTTATAAGGGAGAACATAGAAGTGCAACACAGGAAGTGGCCCTTTGGCCCACAATGTCCGTGCCAAACGTGATAGCAATTTAGGATAATCCCCTCTGACTGCACATGAGCCATCTCCCCCCCCCCCCCCCCTCCCCCCCCCCCCCTCCCCCCCCCTCCCCCCACCCCCATCTCCTGCATCTCCACGAGCTTATCTAAAAGCCTCTTAAATTCCCCTATTGTATCGGCCCCTACAATATTCCAGGCATCCACCACTCTCTGTATAAAAAAACATGCCCCACACATCTCCTTTGCTCCTCTCACCGTAAAGCTTTGCCCTCTAGCCTTTGACAGTTCCACTCTGGGAAAGATGGATTTGACTGCCTTACCTATCTATGCCGATCATATTTTTACAAAGGAAGAAGGGTCTCAACCCGAAATGTTGCCTATCTCCTTCACTCCTAGGTGCTGCTGCATCCGCTGAGTTTCTCCAGCGTTTTGTGTAACCCTCGATTCTCCAGCATCTGCAGTTCCTTCTTTAACACTTAATATTTTTACATACTTCTGGATCTTCTCTCAAACGCCGATGTTCCAGAGAAAACAATCCGAGTGTCCAACCTCTCCTTACAGCTAATACCCTCTAACCCAGGCAGAATTCTGTTAAACCTTTCCTTCAATCCTCTCCAAAGCCTCCTCTCCCTGCTTCCCCAAATTTCACTGTACCAATTGGTACGTGTGACAATAAATGGCTCTTGAATCCAGAGTCTCTTTTTAAAAATGTTCTTGGGCACCTTTCTCCTTGCTTCCCCCCCCCCCACCCCCCCACCCCTCCTCATACCCCTGTACCAGTGCAAGGATTAGTTGTCTGGTCCCACCTCCCCTCCTGTTACCTGAAGTTAGCAACAACCACATGTAAAATATCCGTGGCAATATTTGGCCCAGTTCCTGCATCAGGTGCAACTTTTGTGCATATCATTATGAGAACACATTTTTGACAATGGAATTTGACATGATGACTTTGAGACAGCCAAAATAAACTAACAATACAATGCACATGTTGTTTTATTAGCAAACCAGGGTTGGCAGAGTATAAGGTTTCGGTGAAAGAATGTGCAAGATCATAGGAGTCATTTTTTTCTCCGCTGAACTTGTTGGCTGATAAGTACATTTATTTATTTTGCCGCATTAAAGTCAGTCAGCATTTGCACGTACAGCCCCAGGGAATGTGCAGACATTTCTCTCAGGTGACCCATGCTTAGTGAATGGAAAACCTGGTTTAGAATGATTGGATGGAATCATCCGCACTAACAATTCCTTCCCTTATGCTCACCCGCAAGTGAACAATTCAATTCAATTCAATCTTTAATTGTCATTGTGCAGTGTACAATACAGAGACAACAAAATGCAGTTGGTATCTCCGAAGGGTGAACTTACGAATGAACAAGTAATTGCGCAGTAGTATGAGTTAATATACGTCTATACATATATAGTTTCTGGGGGAAGGGTGGTGACAGGCAGTCATTGAGGTGCAGCGTTGAGATGTGTGACAGCCGCAGGGAAGAAGCTGTTCTTGAGCCTGCTGGTACGGCAGCGGAGGGACCTGTAGTGTCTCCCGGATGGGAGAAGGTTAAACAGTCCATGGTTGGGGTGTCAGCTGTCCCTGGCGATGCTGTGCGCCCTGCGCAGGCATCGTTTACTATGGACAGACTCAATGGAGGGGAGTGAGGAGCCTGTGATGCGTTGGGCGATCTTCACCACCCTCTGCAGTGCTTTCCGGTCGGCGACAGAGCAGTTACCATACCATACTGTGATGCAGTTGGTAAGGATGCTCTCGATGGTGCAGTGGTAGAAGTTCACCAGAATCTGGGGAGACAGGTGGACCACCTTAAGTCTCCTCAGGAAGAAGAGACACTGGTGAGCCTTCTTGATCAGCGAGGATGTGTTGTGGGTCCAGGAGAGGTCATCGGAGATGTTGACCCCCAGGAACCTGAAGCTGGAGACACGTTCCACCTCCATCCCGTTGATATGGATGGGGTTGTGTGTGCAGCCTCTCGATCTCCTGAAGTCCACAATGAGCTCCTTGGTCTTCTTGGAGTTGAGGGCCAGGTTATTGTCGGCACACCACGCTGTTAGGAGCTGAACCTCCTCCCTGTAGGCCGACTCATCGTTGTCGCTGATGAGGCCAATCACCGTCGTGTCATCTGCATACTTGATGATGGTGTTGGTACCATGTACAGGTATGCAGTTGTAGGTGAAGAGGGAGTTGAGGAGGGGGCTCAGCACGCAGCCCTGGGGTACGCCAGTGTTCAGGGTGAGGGTAGAGGAGGAATGGTTATCCAACCTAACAGACTGTGGTCTGTTGGTTACAAAGTCCAGTAACCAATTGCAGAGGGAGGGGTTGATGCCCAGGTGATCGAGTTTGGCGATCAATTTAGAGGGGATAATGGTGTTGAATGCTGAGCTGTAATCGATGAAGAGCATTCTCACATAAGTGTTTCTGTTGTCGAGGTGGGAGAGGGACGGAGTGGAGTGCCGCTGAGATGGCATCCTCCGTGCTCCTGTTCTTTCGGTATGCAAACTGATAGGGGTCCAGAGTGGGAGGTAGGCAGCATTTGAGGTGTGCCATGACCAGCCTTTCAAAGCACTTGGCGATGATAGGGGTGAGTGCAACTGGGCGGAAGTCGTTGAGGCTCGCCGCAGTGGAGTGTTTTGGCACTGGCATGATGGAGGTAGTTTTAAGGCACGTGGGGCCAACTGCCTGGGCAAGTGACAGGTTGAAGATGTCAGTCCAGACATCTGTCAGCTGTGCAGCACAGGTCCTGAGGACGCGCCTGGGGATGCCGTCAGGGCCGGCAGCCTTACGTACATTGATCCTACTCAGTGCCATGTGCATGTCGTAGGGGTTGAGTGTGAGGGGCTGGTGGTCATCGGGGAGCACAGCCTTGTGCTCCACAATATGTGTAAGAGGGAAATTCTACATTTTCATTCAATTTTGTCCCTTTTGATCTTTTGTTTTCACACTTCACCCTTCAATATCTCTCATTTCCCTCTTGCCTAACTCACGACCTGAAGAAGGGTCTCGACCCGAAACATCACCCTTTCCTTCTATCCAGAGATGCTGCCTGTCCCGCTGAGTTACTGTCTATCGTCAGTGAACAATTTGTGTTGACACCAGCTAGGTTTCAATGACAACGTGCAGCTTTTTGACCTCTTGAAAGAGGAATTCACGGTTTTAAGGTAAGGTCATAAGTGGTAGGAGCAGAATTAGGCCATTTGGCCCATCATGTCTACTCTGCCATTCAATCATGACTACTCTATCTCTCCCCTCAAACCCCATTCCCCTGGGGTTATATCTTCAAAATAGTTATCCGAGTGATTTATAATCCACATACACTTCTTTTGTGGGACAGAGAGTTTATGAAGCTATAATTATGACTTGGCGTGGCATTACAAACTCTCAGACCTCATGCAACAAAATGAAATGTTTTCGGTGTGTTTTACAGCAAGAAGAGTTTATAAATAACATATTTAAATCAGTTACCAATTCCATTGGAGAAGCTGCAAAGAGAATACTCTGTGGTTGAGCACTGAATCACTAACTGCAAAACTGGGGATTGTGTATTTGACAGCTTATTGTGAATACATCTCAAAGTCCACGTATTTCTTGGGTAGTCCTCTCTGACGCTTTGGCCTGGCCTCTTGCATCCGGTTGCGCTGGTACTGGATTCTGATCTGTTATGTCCTGTTCCACCAGTTCTTCATTTCAATTCTGGTTTTGCATGGTCAGACGTCAAACCTCAGACTCATGCATTCTTGGCTCATCAATTTGGTATTCTTGGGTCTGATCCCATCCTCGACGCCAAAACATTCTGCGTTCAGTGTCCTTGGAGTACGTTTATTATACTCGGATCAAGACGAGCCGAGTATATGCAGAGATACTGAAATCAGTTAGAAAGAACTGCAGAAGTTGGTTTAAATGGAAGGTAGATACAAAATGCTGGAGTAACTCAACGGAATGGACAGCATCTCTGGAGAGAAGGAATGGGTGACGTTTTGGGTCAAGACCCTTCTTCAGACTAGTAATATTGAACCAGTGTATGGGTCTGAAGAAGGGTCTCGACCTGAAACATCACCCATTCCTTCTCTCTCGAGAGATGTTGCCTGTCCCGCTGAGTTACTCCAGCATTTTGTGTCTACATTTGATTTAAACCAGCATCTGCAGCCAGTGTCAGTTACACAAACATTGACGATGTTCCCATCATTGCAAATCTGCACCACTGTTTAAGTCGACCACTACAAGGGTTCCTTGTTCTGTGGAAATAATAGATCAGGCAGCATGGACGAATCACACCCTGGTCGTTCCCACCTCTGTCCTCTCCCATCAGGCAAAAGGTACAGAAGTGTAAAAACACACACCTCCAGATTCAGGGACAGTTTCTCTCCAGTTTTAATCGGGCAACTGAACCATCCTACTACAACAAGAGAGCAATCCTGAAGTGCTTAATACCTCGTTAGACTCTCGGACTAACCTTGACCAGACTATGCTGGCTTCACCTTGCCCTAAATGTAATTCCCTTATCATGTATCTATCTATACACTGTATATGGAGCAATTGTAATCATGTATTGTCTTTCTGCTGGCTGGTTAACACGCTACAAAAGCTTTTCACTGTACCTCGATACACGTGACAATAAACTGAACTGAGTTGAACTTGCTATTACAGCCCAGCAAATATGAATTAAGAAAATAAGTAGGGATTGGACCCGACCATCAGTGTAAATCCCAGTCTGATCATCGTGTGCACAATAGCTCTGTCCTTCATTTTAATTCAATGAACTTCCAGGGAAACAAGTAAAACTGACAAAATAAATCTGGATCAGCTGTATCTTTCTAACATGTGAAATACAAATTAAATATCCTGCTTGTTTTTGCCCTCATTTCTTCTCCTTCCTTTTATTTTCTTACTTTCTTTCAGATATATAATGGTTTGAGGAACTTTCAAATGGAATGCTGTGATTAGCCTAAAGACAATAGGTGCAGGAGTAGGCCATTCGGCCCTTCGTGCCAGCACCGCCATTCAATGTGATCATGGCTGATCATCCCCAATCAGTACCCCGGCAGTAATCAGGGGATGAAATATCCTCAGTCTTCCATCAATGCTAAGAATTAACCTGCTGGTGTTTTTCATGATATATTTACCATTGCTATTCACTGTATCTCGGGAGATGCGACAATAATCAATGTAACCCAAAAACCCATTGCAAAAGTACCGAATGGCAGAAATCCCCACAGTGCTCAGAGGATCAGTGATCATAGGGCGACACAGTGGCGCAGCGGTAGAGTTGCTGCCTTACGCAGAGACCCGGATTTGATCCTGACTACGGATGTTGTCTGTACATAGTTTGTACGTTCTCCCTGTGACTGCCTGGGTTTATTCCGGGTGCTCCAGTTTCCTCCCACAGTTCCTCGACCCGAAACGTTACCCATTCCATCTCTTCAGAGATGCTAAACTAAACTAAACTATAGGAATTTTATTTTGTACCAACCGCTGTCAATTGAAATTCTGTAGAATGTCGGCTTCTAAGAATTTTCCACTCCATGTCATTGTCTGTGCAATTCCTTCATGGTAAATATCCAAAATGAGAGGTCTGGCGTTAGTCTAGAGCAGAAATGCAGTTAGTGTGAACGCTCAGAATTTTGGATTGTGACTCAGTATTTACGCAATCATCTGTCTTTTTGCCTCGGATCCCACAGACGTGAAGTGGAAGCAAGTCATCCTCGACCCCAAGAATTATGAGGAAAGGAATCTTTTCACAAATCCTTCTGTCCACCGAGCTATCTAAATATCTAACCATTGCTCAACATGTTTATCCTTCCTATTAATCTATTTATCTTACAATCTATCAAATTATTTATCTGGTGGTCCACTTTTTTTAAAATCTACCGATCTACCTCAATAGACCTATTTATCTGGCAGCACATCTAGCTATCTGTCTGCCTAACTATCTATATGGAATATATCAAATATTCATTTTAATGCTTGTCTCTGAACAATGTAAAATGCAACCCAGCCAAAGAATTTGTGTGGTTTCTGTTTCACTATCTGACCAGCGGGGTGTGATGTTTTACTTGCTTTCTGATTTAATGTCAGCGGTTGGTATGAAAGAATGCTAATTATAGGGGAATAAAAGCATATGTGCCTTTGTTACTTGTGACTTGTTTCTCTGACATATTTAAGGCAAACTCTTTGGATGAGGACGGAATTCTCAATTGAATTTTAGCCTGGCTCCACACTTGATTGTCAGACTCTCGATAAGTGGAGCCACTGTAATCCTACAGTTTATCTTTAATGAAAGGCCAGGAACAAAACAAAACAAGCCAGTTTATTTTTAAAAAAGGCAAAAGAAAAACAACCTTTTTATTGTAACCAAGGTTTTAAATCTCTATGCCAGTGGAACAATGGGAGCAATGTTTCTCAATTGCAGGAAGAAACCAGTCATCGGATGCCAGGTACCTCTGGTATTGCTGTGTGCTGTGGATGTGTGACTCAGACCCTATGATGCAGGACTCACCCAAGTCTTTTCCCCCATTTCATCTGGAAATCTCAAAGGTACCCAACAGAATGTGGAGATTTCCAGAGGTGGCGATGCGGAAGAGTTGTTGCCTTACAGCGCCAGAGACCCAGGTTCGATGCTGACTATGGGTGCTGTCTGTACGGAGTTTGAACGTTCTCCCCGTGACCTGCATGGGTTTTCTCCGGGAGCTCCGGTTTCCTCCCACACTCCAAAGACATGCAGGTTTGTAGGCTAATTGGCTTGGTAAAATCGTACATTGTCCCTAGTGTGTGTAGGATAGTGTTAGTGTGTGGGGATCGCTGGTCAGTATGGACTCAGTGGGCCGAAGGGCCTGTTTCCACGCTGTATCTCCAAACTAAACCAAGAAAGAGGAGGATCAAGGGTATGTGTGCTTGTGTGAGTGCGTGTGTATATGTTTGCGCACTACATGCAGCTGCAGCAAGCTGTGCCTACAACCTGGGTGGGCAATCACTCACTATGTGGCACTGCATGCTTATGCCCCTGTCCCACTTAGGAAACCTGAACGGAAACCTCTGGAGACTTTGCGCCCCACCCAAGGTTTCCGTGCGGTTCCCGGAGGTTTTTGTCCTCCGACAACCACCTTCAACTAGCATCGCAACCGGCTTCGACTAAAAAATTACCGATTTTTTAAATGGAAACCACTTTCAACCATTAGGGAGACGGACAAAAACCTCCGGGAACCTCTGTGAACCACACGGAAACCTTGGGTGGGGCGCAAAGTCTCCAGAGTTTTCCATTCACGTTTCCTAAGTGGGACAGGGGCATAATGATCTGCCTGTCTGTGGTCTGTAAGGAAGAGCCCGGACTTATTTTCACAGAATGGTTCATTCAGTCAGACTGTGTCACACCACCTGACCCTCACAGAAAGGTTTCTGCAGAAAATCAAGTCAATCTCATGGTGAGCAGAATTAGGCCATTCGGCCCACCAAGTCTAATCTGCCATTCAATCATGACTGACTTATCTCTCCCACCTAATTCTATTCTCCTGCCTTCTCCCCATAACCCCTGCCATCCCCGTTAGATGCTCTTAAAAACAACCCCTTTAACCCATCTTTTGGCCATCTGCCTTCCTATCATCTTCTGTCACCCGGTGTCAAACTTTGTCTGATAATGCTGCTATGATGAGGCTTGGGGTCTCCCATTACATTTAAGATGTTACATAAACAGAGAATGTGCCTCCACCAATGACCGCTGTACTGCAAAATAACTCATTTTCCACAAATTGTTGTACAATGTTTCTCCAGGACATAAAAATGTTATTGAACGCTGGTCTTTTAAGAACATTATTTTGCTCATCTTTAGTCTTTATGTCAGGCTGCAATCCCTTAAACAATTTATTTATGTTTAATAAATGTAACTGCTTCAAATGAACCTCTGATGATGCTGAAGTGTATTTCTAAGAATGCCCTGTGGAATATTTTTAAATATCAGAATCTACCGAACGTGTGCTCTGCATTAACAGTGATTAATATACATGCAAGCAGTGGAAGGGAACATTATTTGTTTACTTATCAGCAACTGAATGAGTTCTATAAACTGTTACACTCTGCTCCTGGTACTTAAGAATTTAAAAAAATTGAAATAACACATGTAAAAGCCCAAAGCTCTGGAATTTAAGTGATCTTTATTGCTTGTGTTACAGAATTGAAGTTTCGGTTTTTTTTCGAGTAAAACATGGATTCAGGGCTGCACAATGCACAGCTTGCAAATGCAAAGGTCTTAAATTCCAGCGGTTGGCACCATTCACTCATGACCCCACTTACTATCCATGCTGCCTCCCAGTCACACAACAATGTAAGTTTTTACATTTAAATCCTCCCAATTTGTTTGATTCTCTGATCTCCCATGGGCTCATCCCTCATCGTCTTCATTTCTACAGCCCTCCAAGCTATCTACGTTTCTTCAGTCCCGGTCCCTTGGTTATCTTTCATTTTAATGTCTCCACATCTGGAGATCAATAGGGAATTCACAAGAATTTTGTTGACCCAAAACTGAAATTCCCACCCTCCATAAGACCTCAGATCGCTGTAGATGCTTGTAGATGCTTGTTTACGAAAAAACTGTAGATGCTTGTTTACGAAAAAAAAGACAAAATGTCCTGGAGTAGCTCTGTGGACCAGGCAGCATCTTCGAGGATGTGGATGGGCGACGTTTTCGGGTTCAATGATTCTTGGTTGTCACGCATGTACAGCACAGTGAAATTCTTTTTGCATAACCACAAAAGCACAGTGTGCACAATTTTGGCTTATTTAGAATAGAAAAAAAACAAAAACAAAGTCCAGTCCACATATTGGAAGTCCTGGAGCGCCCCCGATCCAGGAATCCTGCAGACCCTTGACTCAACGCTCCTCTCCTCTGGGACCCTTCTTCAGATGCTTTTTAGTTTGGGACCTTTCTTTATGAACATTGAATCTTCAATTTTAGATAATTAATAATGACACCACCAACCCCCCCCCCAACACCCCATTTCCCCCTCTCTTCCCTAATGCCACCTAGATTCCCCCCCCCCCCAAAAAAAAAAAATCTCCTTCCACCTGTATTACTCTCTCTGGCTTCCTCTTCTAACATGCCTCTTCTGTCTTTATCACACACTTTTTGTCTTTTCATTGCTGGCCTTTGTCAAACTATTCGCCAATCCAACCCCCCCCCCCCCCCCCCCCCCTCACGTATATTCATCTATAAACTTGCCAGGATTTATCCTGCCCCCACCTCTCTTCCGGCCTTCTCTACCTGACTGCAAATAATCTGAAGAATAGTCCCAACCCAAAATGTCATCTAATCATGTCCTCTAGAGATGCTACCTCAGTTATTCCAGCACTTTATGTTTTTTTTAAGCTAAACCAGCATTTGCAGTTCCCTCTGTCTATGTAAGCAGAGAATTGTTGAGTGCGGTGAAATTATTGAGTTCAGCCAACTAAAGAACTGATTGCCTACCTGGTTTAAGCACAGAATTCTAATTGCTCAAATCACTTCACCTTGCAACATTAAACAGAAACTCTCACTCAGGGATTACACCAAGACGCATTAACCAGGCCCAGCATTAAAGTTTCATCAATCCCTACTGCTTATAATGCTGATCACACTGTCAAGTCATTGCATTTCTTTCATCTGAGACTCAGTACGTTTGTACTTGGCTACAGCTGAAAGGTCAGTTAATTTACAATCACTCAGCATGTGGTGATGTATCTTAAAGTAAGAGAAGGCCATTTGGCCCCTTGAGGCAGTGCCGCCATTGAGTTGGATGTCATCAGATCTGCGCCTCTGTGCAATACATTGGCCTTTCATCATAACACAAGATACAGAGCTGTTTAGTGCAGTCTTTAGCGCTTCTGTTGGTGGCAAAGTAATCCAGAAATCTGGTTAATGGGCCAAGTTCTACTTCTACCATAGAAACTGCGCAATTTAATTTCAATAAATGCCACAATCCGCAAGGTTTTTCTAAAATAAGTAGAAGCATAAAGCCCATGGCTTGATGAAATTCCCATTTTTTTTTCATTCATGTTCTTGAGGGAATAAAAGTTTTCATCCTTTCCTGTTTTGGTCTAATGTGATTCCTGACCCACCATGATGTGGTTGGCTCTTAGCTGCTCTCTGAAAAGCCTCTGAGATCTTTCAATTCAACAGTGAGCAATGTTCTTTTACAACCACAGCCAAATCCTTTATGAATGATCTTTGAAAGAATCTCAAAAAATGTAAATGATCCATTGTTCTCTGGGGAAGAGAGCCCTAACTTTCTACTTTCCTGTGACATTTGATTCCGAACATTCTTGTTAGCTCTAATTTTAAGAAGAGTTGTTTAATTTAGGACTCATTCACAGGAGGAAATACATATCATATCTAATCATTTGAAACGGGTGCAATGGATCATCCTTCAATGTTGAGAACTCAGAAGGATGCAATCCCAGCCTGCCATCTAATCAAAGTCCACATCAATGAGTTAAATCTGTATTCCACTCTCCTCCTAAATTGGTGCATGTAGTTAACCATATAACCATATAACCATACAACAATTACAGCACGGAAACGGGCCATCTCGGCCCTTCAAGTCCGTGCCGAACAACTTTTTTCCCTTAGTCCCACCTGCCTGCACTCATATCATAACCCTCCATACCCTTCTCATCCATATGCCTATCCAATTTATTTTTAAATGATACCAACGAACCTGCCGCCACCACTTCCACTGGAAGCTCATTCCACACCGCTACCACTCTCTGAGTAAAGAAGTTCCCCCTCATGTTACCCCTAAACTTCTGTCCCTTAATTCTAAAGTCATGTCCTCTTGTTTGAATCTTCCCTATTCTCAAAGGGAAAAGCTTGTCCACATCAACTCTGTCTATCCCTCTCATCATTTTAAAGACCTCTATCAAGTCCCCCCTTAACCTTCTGCGCTCCAGAGAATAAAGACCTAACTTATTCAACCTATCTCTGTAACTTAGCTGTTGAAACCCAGGCAACATTCTAGTAAATCTCCTCTGTACCCTCTCTATTTTGTTGACATTCTTCCTATAATTGGGCGACCAATTGGGCGAACAAAGAGTTAACAAAGAAGAAAGCTGTGATAAAGTTTAGGAAGTTATTAATGTACCTGCAAAGTGGGGTGTTTGACTGGTATTTGAACTGCAGTGTGACTTAATATGAGCTCATCCCATTTGTAAATATATATTGATGACAAAGTCTCCGCCAAAGAGCTGAAGGTGGAGTGGAGTTTGTAACCCACAGCGAACATACACAATTTACTGAAGTCAATATTGTAAATAAATAGTCTATTTAAAGACATTTTCAAAGTACTTACAGATGCAGAAAATATCAAAAACAATCAGGAAATGCTGGGAACACTCAGCAGGTCAGGCTAAATCTGCGGAAAGGAAAAGAGTTAATGTTTCCGGTCAAAGATCTTTGTGGAAACAGGCCCTTCAGCTCATCTTTCCCACACCAGCCAACATATCCCAGCTACACTTGTCTCACCTGCCTGCGCTTGGTCCATATCCCTCCAAACTTGTCCTATCCATGTACCTGTCTAACTGTTTCTTAAACTTTGGGGTAGTCCCAGCCTCAACTATCTTCTCTGGCAGCTTGTTCCATACACCCACCACCCTTTGTGTGAAAAAGTTACCCCTCAGATTCCTAATAAATCTTTTCCCCTTCACCTTGAATCTATGTCCTCTGGTCCTCGATTCCCCTACACTGGGCAAGAGTTCTGTGCATCTACCCGATCTATTCCTCTCAGAGAGAATATCAGAGATAGGATGAGGCCAGATTGTGGTGATAAGCTGAGAATGAAGCTGTTTCATTTATAGATTAAAGTGGGTGAGGAAGAGGGAGAGTTGAGAGCCAAGAGTGTTTTATTATCATATGTACCAAAATGGAATGCTGAAAATCTTACTTGCAGCAGCACAATAGGTTTGTGGAGAGGGGGGGGGAAGGGGGGTTGGAATGAAAAGAAGGAAGAACAACAGGACATTTCAAAGCTGTAGAAATGCGCGACTGAACTATAAGAAACGCTCAGAAGATCAGACAGTGTCCATGAAACCTAAAACAGAGCTATTTAAAGAGTAGAGTAAAGGCCCTGTCTCACGGTGCGAGTTGACACACGAGTGACCCAGAGTGACAGACTCGTGGTTGTGTACGATATTCCAAGTTGATGTGCAAGTGTTTGTGGCGAGTTCCCACGGGTATGGTAATCTGCGATGTTCCGAGATCGTCTCCAGAGTTACCAAGTTCCCCTCCCGTTTGCTCTTGAGTTACCAAGTTCCTCTCCCGCTCAGGGCGTGTGTTGTTGCTGCAGTCCGGGATTCGCATTTAAAGCACTCGGTTATCTTCAGCAGTTCAGGCGAGGACAGGTTTGGGGGGGGGGGCGAGGGATGGTGGAATTGGGAGAAGGCAAAGACTATGGGTGGGGAGGAGTGAGAGGGGGGCTAGGAACGGCATCTGCGAAACGGGTAGTCAACCTTTAGGGTCCCTGCCCGAAACATCCCTATACATTTTATGATTTCCCTCCAAAGATGCAGTCTCCCGTGGTTTGTTTGCACAACTCTCTTCCCTCTCTCTCCCAACATTGGGGGGGGGGGGGGACGACGACGACAAGATAGTTTAAACGGACCTTACCCCCACTTCATGCTTCTGTTGCGCATAATTCAGCAGTAAAACCTCTCTTCCCCTTACCCAGCGACGCCCGATTCCTCGCACCCCCACAAGTTCACATCGACGAAGGAAGAATGAGCGGGGAGTCTGAAGAAGGGTCCCGACCCGAAACATCACCCATTCCTTCACTCCAGAGGCGATGCCTGTCCCGCTGAGTTACTCCAGCATGTTTGTGTCTATCGTCGGTGTAAACCAGCATCTGCAGCTCCTTCCTACACACAGACAGTGAAGTGCCTCGGCCAAATTAGGAACATTAGGATTTTCTGATGTGAAGGTAGTCTGGATTGCGTTTCTTACACTTGATCATATCCGAAACTAAAGTATAGATAGACACAAAATGCTTGAGTAACTCGGCGGGACAGGCCGCATATCTGGAGAGAAGGAATGGGTGGCGTTTTGGGTAAGTCTGAAGAAGGGTCTCGACTCCATTCCTTCTCTCCAGAGATGCTGCCTGGTCTGCGAGTTACTCCAGCATGTTGTGTCTATTAAAGAGTTCCCACGGTAGACGCACGGATCACTAAAGTTAACGCACGGGCCACTACGATATAACTCTGAGTTTAAATGTTTCAATTTTAAACTTGACCACGAAATTTGACTCGTGGAAAAAGTCAAACATGTTTGACTTTTTTCACGAGTTCACAAGTTTCACGGGTACCTGCCGTTAGCACCACGAGTGGACAAGTTGATCGCGCGAGTTCCGACGTTCCCACTACGTTGGCTGTACGTGATCACCACGAGTGAAAACTCGGGGTCACTCGTGGGCCAACTCGCACCGTGAGACAGGGGTTTAACTGAAAGAGAACAACTTATCTACTAAAAGGGAATGTCTTCTCCATAAAAATGCCGTGTGTGAAGGAGAGTCATGTATAAATTCCGTGGCACAAAATCGATGTGGTTACAATGTGGTTATCAAGCTTGATTGAAAGGGAACATAGCAATCACCTTCTGGATGGCAATAGTGCTATCACCACACATGCCACATATTTTGATAGGAAGAATATGGTGGGCATATACTTACTGGGGAACAAATATCTAAATGAAATAAAGGAAAATGGGGATCTTTGGGCATGGACATATAATTCATAAAAGTAATGACAGAAGCTAAAAATGACGAAGTAATTAATGTAGTGAGGGTCATTTTTAGGGACAGAATTGAAAAGGAGATATGTTAATGGGAACTTGATTAAACTGTGATTTAAACACTGTGTGCAATTTGGTTCTTGTAAGAAAACAACTAAGAGTTTGGAGGTATAAAATAAAATGTTTTGCACCATCCCACCAAATTAATATTTTGCTGGAAATTTGTATTCTTTTCTTCACAAAGGAGACAGAGAGAGGACCTAATAAAGATTAGCAAGATTCTTAAAGCTTTAGATTTGTATGGACTATTTGTATGGGCGGCATGGTGCCACAGCGGTAGAGTTGCTGCCTTATCGCGCTTGCAGCACCAGGGATCCGGGTTCGATCCCGACTAGGTGTGCTGTCTGTACAGAGTTTGGACGTTCTCCCCGTGACCGGGTGGGTTTCCTCCGAGGTCTTTGGTTTTCTCCCACACTCCAAAGACGTACAGGTTTGCAGTTAAATTGGCTCGGTGTAAATGTAAATTGTCCCTAGAGTGTGTAGGATAGTGTTAATGTGCGGGGGTCGGTGCAGACTCTGTGGGCCGAAGGGCCTGTTTCTGCCCTGTATTTCTAAACTAAACTAAACTAAATTTAAAAAGATGGTCTTAACATGGCTGTTGTTTCCACTTGCTGACAAAATCAGAAATAAGGGCCATAAATATAGAAAAGGTAATAATAAATCCAATAGGGAATTCAGGAGAACTTGGTTTATTTGTTGCTGTTTGCTGCTTCAGGGATACATTAAACTGAATTTATACACTTCTCCAATTCACATAATGTTACACAGCATTTCCAGCACATAAACAAGTTATACTTCTACATAAGGGGAAACTTAATAAACTACATCGGGCTGCCTTGAATAGACTGATAGATACACAAAGATAATCTGATGGGTGAGATGAGATTTCTTGGGTGGAGCATAAGCAACAGATGACTGAGTTTCTCTGCTGAAGGCTCAGCGTAGCACCATGTAATTAGTGTTCTCTACCTGTATATAGTATGTTCTCTATTTCCACTTAAACCTCTGTAGTTTAGTTTGGAGATACAGCATTGAAGCAAGCCCTTCGGCCCACCGAGTCCACGCTGACCATCGATCACCCGTGCACACTCTTTCTATGTTATTTCATTTTCTTGTCCACTCATAGAGTCATAGAGTCTTACAGCATTCATTCGGCTCCACTTGCCCATGGCAGCCAACATGCCCCATCTACAGTAGTCCCACCTACCTGCGTTTGGCTCATATCCCCCTAAATCCGTCCTCTTCATGTACCTGTCTGAATGTTTCCTAAACGTTGCGATAGTCGCTGCCTCAACTGCGTCCTCTGGCACTTTCTAGAAACATTGGACAGAGGCCAATTAACCTATAAATGTGCAGATCTTTGGGATGTGGCAGTAAACCGGAGTATCCGGAGGAAACCCACGTGGTCACAGGGAAAACCTGCGAACTCCACACAGCCAACACCCGGGGTCAGGATCGAACCTGGTGCTGTGAGGCAGCAGCTCTACCAGGATCGCTATTGTGCCGCCTTCATTCTCACTCCTGTCCATAGCTATCTTTGTTCTAATTGACACTTCCTTGCAGCCGAAGCACTCTTCTACTCTGATTATTTCACTGGTCTTTTTTACCATCAAATTTAAGTTACCTTTACTCCGTTAGCCTAATTTCCCACCATAATTGTCCTATATGTATAGCACTTGGGTGAACCATCTTACGAAAGTTCCCCGTTTCCTTACGATACATGGAGATTCCTTCTTCAACATCTCTCCTTAAATAAGAGGGCTAATATTCTGCACCATATTCCAGCTGCCATGCTCTGCATAATTGAAAAATAATCTCCTTACTTTTGCATATGATTTCTCCAGCAATAAACAATAACACTCAGTTGACTTTCCAATTACTCGCACACAATCTTGTGTGAAAGATTCATTCGACTGTTCAGATTACTCTGCATCTCACAGCTCTGCAATCTATCCCCATTTAGATAATATCAATTTTATTTATTTTTCCTGGCAAAATGGACAATTTCAGTTTCCAACATTATACTCCATTTGCTAGATCGTTTACCACTCACTGAACCTATCTAAATCCCATTCTAATCTTGCACCTGTGCAACTTGCTTTCCGAGCTTTCTTTGTGTCATCTGCAAATTTAGCATCCATGACTTTGAATGACTTCGGACATTCATTTATGTTGCTTAAAAAGTTGAGATGCTAGCTTCGATTCCCGTGGCACGGTGAATGTACATCTTTGTAAACAGTAAAAGTTCCATGTGTGTGTTCTGACTGTTTCCCGTCAGCTATTCAAACTAGCTAGTCTGCGGCAAAGAGCCAAACTGGTGGAGGAAATTCAGTTGGGTCAAGCGGCATCTGTGGAGGCAAAAGGGTAGTCGCAGTTTCAGGCCAAGACCTTGCATCATGACTGAGGGTGTAGACGGGAGATAGCCAGTCTAAAGAGAGGGATAAGGTTAGGGCTCGCACGGAATAGGGTGGAAAAGATGATGACGGAGATGATTTGCAGATGAACCAAGTGGGGGAGGGATGGAGATGACAGATTATGGCTGGTGTGTGAAAGGTAAAACCATGAGAAAGCGAGAAAAAAATAGATAGTTGTATCCAGGTGGGGGGGTGGGGGGAGGTGGAGAATGTGGAGGTAAAGACAGATTTCAGTATTCAATCATGTGTCATAGTCATCTATCCATACCCATATCATCTCTCTTCCATGAGATTTCATTCTCCACCAAAATCCTTGACGTCTCATTTTCAAATGCCTTCTATAATGTACATCCGACAATTCCCTTTGATCCACAGCACATATTACTTCTTCAAAGAACCCCAATAAATTTGATGAACATGATTTCCCTTCCCAAAGTTGACTTTGCTTGTAAATCTTGAATGTTTCTCAATGCCTGCTGTAATGTCTTTAATAGTTTCAAACATTTTCACAATGGCAAATGTTTCGCTCACTTGCTTTTAGTTTTCTCGTTTCTCTCTCTTTTTAAAAAAAGGTCACATTTTCTGATTTCTAAACAAATTGAACCTTCCCCTGAATCTTGGGAATATCTGAAAATTAAAACTAATGCAACAACTATTTCACTTGCCATTTTGTTTAAAGACCTTGGGGGCAGAGCGACAGGAACTGAAGATAGACATGAAAAGCTGGAGTAACTCAGCAGGTCAGGCAGCATCTCTGGAGAAACTAACCTGGTGATATTTTGCGTCAAGACCCGTCTTGAGACTGAGAGTCGGGGGAAAGGGAAATGAGAGATATGGATGGTGATTTAGAAAGATGTAGAACAAATGGAAACTGAAGACTTGCCAGCCATCTCTCCAACAATTTGGTCAGTACCACACACTTACTGATGCTAATCTTCCATCTCCCTTCCATTCCCCAATTAACTATTTATAGCCAAACAGCATGGAATCAGACCTTTTGTCCCAACTTGCCCACACCGACCAAGATGCCCCATCTGCAATAGTCCCACCTGTGTGTGTGTGTTTGACCCTCTAAGCCTTTCCCATCCATGTACCCGTCCAAATATTTTTTACGTTGTTTTGGTTTACTTCTGGGAAGTTCCTTGTGTTCTGTAAAATGACACAAACTATCTGTTCAATTCACCTGCCATCTCCTGGCTTTCCATTAATGATTCCTCTGACTCACTTCCTTCAAGAGCACGACTCACTTTGTTTATCCAGCTTCTCCTGAAATATACCTCTGCCTCAACCACTCCCAGTGGGAATGAGTGCCACATGCTCGGTGCAAAGAACTTCTCCTGAATTCCCTGTTGGATTTATTAGTGACTACCTTATACTGTATTTATGAGGCCCAGTTTTGGTTCCTCCGCAAGTGGAAACATATTTGCTGTGTGTTTGCTTATGACAAGACCACATGTTATTTCCTCTGGGAAATCCTGACTAAACAGTGCATTACCCAAGATGATATTTATCTTGCAAACAAATCAAGTATGTTCTTCCTTACTAACGGGAAGGTGGCTTGTATTTTCTGCACAAGATGTGTGCCACTTGGTTGTCAAGTAGAAAAAAAGAAGTGAAGTTAGAGTATTCACAGATGACTTCATTGGGTTAAGTAATTTAGCACCATCTCACCCAGTCTGTCTTTGAAAACAAGTCGAACTTGGTATTTTTCAATTAAGCTTTGAGCTTCAAATCTTCAAGAAGTGCCAATAAGCTTAAAAATAAACTTTTCCCAGAACAGGCATGGTGAGATAATGCCTATATGAGGTTATATATTTCATTTATTCATTCGCAGTGTTGCTGGAAATGTTGACATTTATTGTCCACCCCCTATTAAGGTTAAGAAATCAGCCACTTAAGGAGACTGTAGTCGCATTCAGCCCTGACTGGCTGACGATGACAGATTTCCTTCAAAATAACCAAGCACATTAGTAGATACAGCAGAGGGTGGACTCAAAAAGCTGGAGTAACTTAGCGGGACAGGCAGCATCTCTGGAGGACATTTTGGGTGGGTCGCCCTTCAGACGGATTGTGGTGCAGGAGGGGAGGGGACAGCTGGATAGAGGTGGGTGTGGGACAAAGCCTGGCAAGTGATAGGTGGATACAGATGATGGGGGGGGGGGGGTGGGAGTAGGTTGATTGGCAGATGGTTGGACAAAGGCCAGAGATGAAGAGACAAAAAGCATGAGATAGGGTAACTGAGACTGGTAGTTATCCTTCATCACCCATCATTCTTAAGTTCATGTTCATATGTTCTAGGGATAGTCTAGAATGAGTCTATTTGGCCTAATGAGTCTACTCCGCAATTCAATCATGGCTGATATGTGTTTCCCTCTCAACCCCATTCTCCTGCCTTCTCCTTATAACGCCAACACCCTTACTAATCAAGGATCTGCCATTCTCCACATTAAACATATCCATTGACTTGGCCACCACAGCCATCTGTGAATATTGACGGTAGTAGTTGAGGGATGTGGGTCTATCTGAACCCACTCAATCCTGGGATCATAAGTGGGAGGAAATGTACGGAGTGAAGAGAAATGAAGGGATGGGGATTTGGAAATGCAAGAGCCCTATACCCAGCACAGTTGTATATTTAAAGGAAAAACCGTGCAGCTAAAATCATATGGGTGTAAAAAGACATTTTGAGATGTGGAACAGATTCAGGGACTCGGGCTATATTCCTGATGTCACATTGATGAATTGCTGTCTATTGAACTGGCGGATTCTGTTAGCTGTCAACCTTCAGTGACTTTATAGCCTGCAGTTAATCTGGAATTTACAAACTAAATGCATCTGAATACAGTTCTTTGGTAGAGGAATGTAATCAACAATTCATCGTAGTTTAGTCAAGCTAAATATACAGTCTATGGATTTAAATGATTAGTGCCACACTGCCATTGAAAAATCTTCTGTTTGGCTTGGAATCCTTAATCACTGCTGAAGAGTATTGAAGACACTAATCTTCCATTAAACTTTCATAAAATTAGTTTGGATGAAGATTGGTCTTCCGTGCTCTTTGTGGGGAGAGAGGACCATTTGAATTATTATGCCTGTTCTCGTTCTATGATAGAAAGATCTAATTCGGCACATCCCTGCTGCTTTTTTCCCCAAAAGCTTTTCATTTGTAACTTCATCCAGTTCCCCAATGGAAAGGGATGTTCAATATCTTCCCAAGCCCACTGACACTCTTTCAAGCGTTTAATCATATGGGGTACTTCGTCTAGGGTCTGTCCTGATGCACATCAAATCTGGCAATATGCACTCCCTTGATAAGGCACCTCGATGTTAACTAAGCTCAAACTTTGTAGGTCTCAAACAACAATCCACCACCCTTACAGCCTGTCTAACTGTTTCCCACATTTAAGAAACAGTTAGACAGGTACTTGGACAGGACAGGTTTGGAGGGATATGGACCAAACGTGGGCAGGTGGGACGAGTGTAGCTGGGACATGTTGGCCAGTGTGGGCAAGTTGGGCTGAAGGCCAATTTCAACACTGTATCACTCTATGACTCTATGCAATACGCATGGCCAAGCAGAATAGAAGAGAAAGAGAAGCTACTTGGTCCCTCAAGTTTGCCACATTATTCAATTTGGTCTGGATCTCAACTCCTCTTCTGTGCCATTTCCCCATATCCCTCGATTCACAAATCTTCTTTTCCTCAAACTCCTCTGATGATCTTGTCCCTACAAACCTCTGGGATAGGGAATTCCATCGATTCACTGCCTTCTGTGAGAATAAGCTCATATGCAAGTTCTCAGTATTAAATGTCCGCCCACATATCGTATAACTATGTTCCCTCATTCAAGTCTTTCCCACTTGTGCAACCATCTCAGCATGTACCCTGCTATCCTCCTGTAGAATTCATGTTTCTAGAGGGCATCGCCTCTGATTTTACACTTCAAAAGTTTCAGATCCAAATCCTTCAGGTTTATTTGACATGCTTCACTCCTTTGATCCAGTTGTGACATTATTTCCCTTATTTTATTCCAACACTACCTGTTATGGTATTACTGGCATTGGCTGTGATTAGTACTACATCTTTTTGGGTCGCTCACAACCCAGGCGATAGATGCCAGGTTAATGGTCTGGCATGACCTGATCTATTGTGTTCCCAACCCCACCATGGCTCATTAATCAGCCCGTTCAGCAAGAGATCGGTCCACCAGAGTCCGTATCGCCCATCAGTTCAATTCAGTTCAGTTTGGTTTAGTTTATTGTCATGTGCACCGAGGTACAGTGAAAAGCTTTTGTTGCGTGCTAACCAGCCAGCGGAAAGACAATACATGATTACAATTGAGCCATTTGCAATGTACAGATACATGATAAAGGAATAATGCTTAGTGCGAGGTAAAGCCAATAAAGTTCAATCAAACTTTGAGATAGATAGCTAGTAGCTCAGCACGGCTCTCTAGTTGTGGTAGAATGGTTCAGCTGCCTGATAACAGCAGGAAAAAAACTGTCCCTGAATCTGGAGGTGTGCGTTTTCACACTTTTAACAAGACAAGTGGCCAGGGTGCGACTCATCTTTGCTGGCCTTGCTAAGGCAGCGTAAGGTGTAAATGGAGTCAATAGCTTAGAGTAGAGGAAGCCATTCACATCAGCATGTCGGTGCCCGCTCCTTGAAAGATTTATTCCATGTTTTCGTTCTCTCCAAATAATCCTGCAAATTCCCCCTTTTGTAAATATTTATCAGTTCTTGTTTTGGTGATTACCGTTGTCCGCCCAGTCAGCACAGTCCACGCATTCCAGATTACCACAATATAACGACGTATAATGTTTCTTTTCTCTTCCAGCCCTGTCAACAATTATCTTAAATCTATTGGAGAGTCATACAGCACGGAAACAGGACCTTCGGCCCAACTGGTCCATGCTACCCACATGCCCCATTTACGCTAGGCCCATTTGCCTGCATTTGGCCCATGTCTGTTCAAACCTTTCCTACCCATGTATCGGTCTGTGTGTCTTTTAAATGTTGTTATTGCACTTATCTCAACTACTTCCAGTGGCAGATCATTCTCTGTACTCACCATCATCTGAAAGGAAAGGTTGCCTGCCTCAGTTTCTATTAAATCTTTCCCCTGTTTCCATAAACCTATGTCCTCTGGTTCTAGATTCCCCTATCCTGAGTAAAAGACTTTGGGCATTTGTGCTATCATTTCCCCTCATTATTTTGTACACCTCCATAAGATCACCCCTCAGTCTCTCACACTCCAAGGAAAAAAGCCCTAGCTTAATTATACTCTCCGTAAAGCTTCGGCCCCTGTGTTCTGGGAACATCTTTGTCAATCTTCCGTGCATTCCTGACCCTTCCATCTGAATTATATGTCAAAATCTCACAACTCTAAGGTCCCTTCAATATGCTAACATGTTTACTGGTGTTAAAACAAAAAATGGCAAAGCTGGGTCACCTCAGGAAACTTGTCCCAAATCTTTTAAACCAGGTGAATTTTAAGGAGTGGCAAATGAGGAAAGAAAGATAGAGAGGGTAATGGGGAAAATGTTAGAACTTAGGGTCACCGTGCATTATCCCTATAGAAAACATATTTTTCCAAGGTATAGAAGCCAAAACTGTGCACAATTATTATCACCAATATCGAGTATATTCCCGTTCTAACCTCATAGTGTCATCGAATGATACAGTGTGGAAACAGGCCCAACTTGCCCACACTGGCCCACATGTCCCAGCTACACTAGTCCGACCTGCCAGCTCTTGGTCTATATCCCTCCAAACCTGTCCTATCCATGTACCTGTCTAACTGTTTCTTAAACGTGGGATAGTCACAACTACCCCCTCTGGCAGCTTGTTCCATGCACTCACCACCTTTTGTGTGAAAAAGTATGCCCTGTTTGGTCCATGCCTGGTGAGCCAACACTAGCTGATATCCTTTCCACCTACCTTTCCTATTTTAAAGAATTGAGGTTGAAGAATTGAGGTTGTCTAGAACATAGAATAATGCACAGCACAGGAAAAGCCTCTTCAACCCAAGGAGAAACCTGATGCCAAGTTAAACTGATCTGTTCTGCATGCTCATGATGTTTCTCCCTCCATTTGCTGCATATCCATGTGCCTATCTAAAAAGCACCTTAAATGCCACTGTCGTATCTGCCTCCATCACCATTCCTGGTACCCACCACTCTCGTGAAAAACCTTGTTCCACACATCTTTTTACCTTTGCTCCTCTGACCTTCAAACTCTGCCCTCTAGTCTACAATGTGTAAAAAGTAGTGGCTTGTTAACTGCATACTAAGGTGAGAGCTGAAAATGTAGTACATTTTAACTTCACCAGATACCTCCCAGTGTCTCAGTCAGCGTTGCATTCATGCTTGCTAAAAATCCTTGGTCACGTCTCAGTATGAGCACAGTCCAGTCAGAAGGACAAAGCAAGTGATACATTGCTGGTGGTGACAGCTAAGCGGGAAAAACAGCTTACCGGAGTAATTTTGTGTAGAAATAATGTGTCAGGTTCTGAAACTCAGCACGATGAGAGTCCACGAGAATTGGTTGTGTGTGTTATTTTGTTCCCAGTCAGGTTATTTAGGTCAATTGTATTTAATGAACCAAATCAGCTGGAAGTTGACAACATAGTAATGCAGGACACCAGAGGTGAAAGTAAGACGCGATAAATATGCTGATATTGTGCCTGACTTGGGTAACTTGGGTATTCCAGGATCATTAAGTTACTGGGAACGTGGAGAGAGTAAAAATGTATTCATGCAAATGAGTGCTCGATGGTTAGCATGCCTTGCTGGGCCAAATGGCCTGTCTCTGTACTGGAAATAATTCAATGGATCCATATCGTTTTGAAAATGGCCAGCCTGCCCTGTTATTAGATTGCACAATGTTCTACTTCTTATGGGGTGCTTTTGAATATTTGTAATGTATTGTTTGATAGGGCAGTGAGAAAAGTATTCGACAGAGAAAAATCAGAAATATGACAAAGAGCAAAAAGAGCAGACTCGAAACGTCACCTATTCCTTCTCTTCAGTGATGTTGTCTGACTCACGGAGTTACTCCAGCTTTTTGTGTCTATTTTGGGATTGACTAGATTGTTCTTTGAAAGGACCTGTGGGGTGAGTTGCATCCTGTGTTCAGTATCATAACTACTCCACAATTTGTATAAGGTGATAATCTATAGGATAATAATTTTCCAAATGATTAATAGCTTACCCAGGACTTTCAGCGATGGTTACTACTTGCCTCTGAAGGGAAATCAGCATTGCTTGGATTAGCCAGGGGGTTTTCGGAGAAGGGTGTGGGTGGGATAGATCTGTGCTAGTACAACATGGAAGTCTCAGCTTCCATATGGACAAGAAAAATAATCAGTACTCAGGTCTCTGACGTCGAGGCTGTGATGTGACACATTTTCTGTTGTTCATCCAAGCCTTCTAGGATGTGGTCGTGTGATTTTCTCCAGGGGAAAAAAATATATTTCCGTTTGGGAGGTCAGCTGCTGGGACATTACCTGGTCTCCCAAAAAGAAAAGTTGACAAAAATCAGATGTCGGGAGTGGGACCTTGTGGGAGAATAAAGCGACCTCTGGTGCAAATTGCAGTTGACCCCAAACTGGATATGGCAATGACCCTTCCCCCTCCCGTCCTAAACATCGTTATTGCTATGGCAACTGATTTACACATGTGTCAACTGCAGTGAAAGTAAATTATTTGGTTGATTGGTCTGCTAAGATTAATTGCAGGCTGGTTTGGTCTGTTAATTTGACTCTGGTTTCCAACTCCCTCGCTCCAAGAAAGTGGTTCATGTCACGTGCCGTTCATGGTTGCGACTTCTGTAACCCTGTGTTCTTCACAATCATTGCGTGCCAGTTAAATGACTCAGTCAGCAGTATGTTGGTGCAAAATCACAGCACGTAATGATAATGAACTTAGAGGGAAAGACACAAAATGCTGGAGCAACTCAGCGGGACAGGCAGCATCTCGGGAGCGAAGGAATGGGTGACGTTTCGGGTCGAAACCCAGAAAGCCTACGTTAAAATGGTGCTGATTTCCATCTGATTTATTCTCTGAAGTCATTGTTGACACATAGCCAAAACAAAGGCAATGTAAGCATAGCCAGACCACACAGACAGGAAATTAGTTAAAAGAATTGGAAAAAAAAATGTTGGAAATGTACGGCAGACAACAAAATGCTGGAGTAACGCAGCGGGACAGGCAGCCTCTTTGGAGAGAAGGAATGGGTGACGTTTTGTGCCAAAACACTTCTTCAGATGCTGCTGGAAATGTACTACAGAGCAGGTAGCACTTGTGGAAAGAGAGAATTAAAGGAAACTTTATCTGCTCATTTCCTGCAATGGGGTTTGAACCTCTGCCTCTCATTTGAAGCCAAAACCTCTGTCTCCAGTCTCAAGTTCAGTATCACAGTCAACAATCCTAATTCAGCAGTAATTGTAGACAGTTGCTTCATGGTTCAGTCATGTGGTAGACCAATGTCAAATTCTCTGCCCGCTCATCGTTGCAGCTCCTGAACATTGTTTCAAATTCCTCCCAGCGTACACAAAATACCACTGGTACCAAATCCTAGTCGTAGAGTGATACATACAGCATGCAAACAGGCACGAGACTGTGCATCCTGTGCTGACTCTGCGCTCACTAACTGCTGACTACAGGTTAAGCAACAACTCAATTTTAAACTACTTGACTTGCTTTGAAATCCCACAACGTTGCTCTTGCTGTCTGCATGTGCTTTTATTTATTTATTTTATTTTTTGTTAGAAGTAAGTACAATAGTGTGGCACTTGAGTACCTAATACATACATACATATTTCCATTCTTGTACAACTTCATACTTTTGATTTAATAATAAAAGAACAGTGGGAGAAAAAATAAATAAAGAGTGTCGGAATAGATAGACAAGCGCGTAGAAACAGAGAGCAAAAGAAATAAAGGACAGAGACGAGAAGCTGAAAAGATTGAAAGAGAAGGAGAAAGTAAAGAAAAGAGAGATTAGGAGAGATCTACCTATTTCGTATTTTTGCCCATCCGTCACCCGGTTCTAAACCATCTCATTTCTAAGGTTATGTTATGTTGCACCATATGCTTGTAAAAGTTGATAAAAGGAGACCAAGTCTTTAAGAATTGGTCTACTTTGCCTAGTAAGAGGAAACTCATTTCTTCAAGATGTAGCGTTTCAGACATGTTTGACATCCACATTTTGAGTGTTGGCGTGGTTGCGTTTTTCCAACATTTGAGTATAAGTTGTTTTGCTGTTATTAGACCGTAATTAAGAAAAGCTTCTTGGAATATAGTTAGTTTACTTCCCTCTTCCATTGATCCAAAGATAATCAGTTCTGTATTGGGGTTCAATTTTGTGTAAAATAGCTTTGTAAAAATTCCAAAAATTTCATTCCAAAATTTATACAGTTGTGTACAAGAGACAAAGGAATGTGCTATAGTGGCATTTTGAGTTAGACATTTGTCCCAGATGGGGGAAACATTTGAAAATATTTTATTCAGTCTAGTTTTCGAATAATATAATCTATGTAAAATTTTTAATTGAATTAGGTTATGTCTTACATTAATTGAACATTTGTTTACATATAATATTTTTTTCTCCCATCTATCATTCGGAATTTTTATCAATAACTCTTGTTCCCAGTCCCTTCTAATTGCCTCTGTCATTGGTGTTTCTAGATTTAGAATTATATTATATAAGTAAGATATTAAATTGCTTGATTCTGCCTTTCTATTCATTCCTTCCTCCAATAAATCTGGGGTTAAAGTTTGATATCCTTGTATATATTTTTTCAAATCTTGAATTTGAAGATATTTGAAATATTGATTACTTTTCAAATTATATTTTCGTTGTAATTGTTGGAATGATAAAAGTTTTCCCATTTCATACATATCTCCCATCGTTTTAATTCCTATTCTTTCCCAATGGATAAAGGTTTTATCAATAATGGATGGTTTGAATGAGGGATTATTAGCTATTGGAGAAAGAAGCGCTAATTTTCTTAATTTTAAAGTTCATTTTATTTGATTCCAAATTCGTATTATACTGTGAATAATTGGATTCTTCTTATATATTATATTGTTCAGTTTCATCGGGGAAAGAAGGATCGCTCCTATATTATAAGGGGAACAATCCTCTTTCTCCATTCTTATCCAATCTACCTGTTGGGCAGAACTGTTGCATGTGCTTTTACACTACATCTGAGTACTGACAGTTCTGGTTTGGAGGCAGGATACAGTCACTCCGCCATAGGTAGCCGTGCCTTCAGCGGCCAAAACATGAGGCTCTGGAATTCCATCCATCTGAAACCTTAAACCCCTATCCCACGGAACAAGTTCATTCCAAGAGCTCTCCCGAGTTTGCCCTAATTCGAACGTGGAGATTTATGGTAATGGCCACTCGTCGGTACTCGGGGCTCTCGTGGACATTTTTCATCATGTTGAAAAATCTTCACGAGTCTTCCCGTGCTTATCTGCCGTTAGCGAGTCTTCCCTAGCTCTAAGAGACGTCCCCGAGCTCCGACGTACCCGCTACGTTCATTCTCCGTGCTTACCACGAGTTTTTTTTTAAACTCGGGAGAGATCTTGGAATGAACTCGCACCGTGGGACAGGGCTATTACTCTCTCATCCTTTCCAACATCTCTTAAGCCCTTCCTCATTGGTGAGTCATTTGTTCTGCTGCCTGTTATCATCTTAAGTGCCCAATGTTAATTTTGGAAACTTTCTAATGAAACATCTTTAGATATTTTATTGTAACACCTCATGAGATCAATACATAGTGTGCTTGTCAATGCTTTGTAATCATAGTGATACAGAGTTTACCGTTAATTTACCTTTGTATTTATCCCATTACTCCTCAAGAAAGATCATAAGCTTTAGTTTAGTATAGTTTAGAGATACAGCATGGAAACAGGCCGTTCGGCCCACCGAGTCTGTGCCGACCCATACACTAGCACTGTCCTACACACGAGGGACAATTGACAAATTTTACCAAAGCTAATTAAACTATGAACCTGTACGTCTTTGGAGTATGGCACGAAAACAGAGCACCCGGAGAAAACCCACGTGGTCACGGGGGAAACGTACAAACTCTGTACAGACAGCACTCGTAGTCGGGATCGAACTCAGGTCTCTGGCGCTGTAAGGCAGCATCTCCACCGCTGCGCCACCATGTTGCCTTATGTATGTAAAAAAAATCTCCCCTGTGCGTCTTCTGCCAAATATCTTAAATCTGCACACTTTTGTTACTGACCATGAAACCAGTTCCCTCCCTTTTAAAACCTTTCATGATGTTGAAATCTTTTCTCTGGTGAAGAAATCTCCCATTTGCCTCCAGTCAGTAGAGAACAGCCTCAAATGTTCCATGTAAACAAAACCCGTATTTCCCGATATCCATTGGAGTAAATCCTCTCCATAGCGGGAGCTGGAGATAATCCTACAGCTGTGGCCTTACCAGTGATTTATAAACTTTCATTATTTGATTAAGTCTTAATAATTCAGAACTGCTTGTACTTGTGCTGTAAGCTAATTGTACTAATAGGATTATTGTTCGTTTGATTTGAATGATCTGCAGTGGAATACAGGCCCATGGTCCAATTATCTTGACTAATTAATTAGTTAACTTGTTAATGTTGTGCAGTGAAGGAGGGACACTTGATTTTATGGCCTGCATCGTGAAAGAGAGGTGTATATTATAGAGATCGAAAGGAGCTGAACTACTGCAGGGTTCAATAAATTACAAAGCATTCGCTAAGCATGTTAGGGACTGATCTTGTTTTCATTTGCCTCTCCAAACAAAAAATTATCTTGGGATTTGTTTGCATGATGTACTATTAAAATGCAAATCACAGCATGTAACTGCCTGTCTGTTTGTAATGCCGCAGAGAAATGGCTCTGGGAATACATCAATTCATCTAGACTGAGGTATGCATCTATCAGGCAGGGGTTCGTCATGGGAGGAATGAGACATACTGGGAGCAGGCACACAGAGCCCATTGGGGTCAACCAAGAATATCACTGAAGTGGTGAATAAAAAGAGCCTACTTGACCCTCACCCTCGACCTGACACAATAAAACTGATTGAGGTGACAGACAATTGAACTGAATCATCCTACCACGACTCGAGAGCAGTTTATAATACTATCTGCGGGGTGGGAGATTGTGACCTTCACGTGGTCCACCTTGTTTCGACTAATGCAATCAACCCGACGTGCACAAAGAAGATCAAATAGAACAAATTGACCTCCAACTTTAGGCTGTGCATGCCATACGCAAGAAGAAGTAATATCTACCTCATTGGTGACCCTCGGACTATCTTTGATCGGACTTTACTGCCATTACCTTGCAATAAACATTATCACCTTATGTATCTATACACTGTAATGGCTCGATTGTAATCATGTATTAATTTTAGGCTGACTGGTTAGCATGCAACAAAAGCTTTTCACTGTACCTTGGTACATGTGACAATAAACTAAACTAAAGCAGTTTGACCCAGGATTAACGTCAGTACCAAAGTCGGCAAGGGTCACACCGGACACCTGAGTGAGATCCACCTTATCTTGTGACACTTGGAAATTCACAGGAATGAGTTCCTCAGTAATGGGAATGCAAAAGTTCACAAAGTGCTGGAGTAACTCAGCAGGTTAGGCAGTATCTCTGAAGAACATGGATGGATAACATTTTAGATTAGGACCCTTCTTCACCTGACGAAAGGTCTCGATCTGAAACGTCACCTATTCATGTCCTCCAGAGATGCTGCTCGACCTGCTGAGTTACTCCAGCACTTTGTGTCCTTTTGTGTATTAACCAGCAACTGTGGTTCTTTGTTTCTATACTCAGTAATGGGTGCTGGCCCAAGTCATTGTCTTCCCTTCTACCTTTATCATTGGAACTGGAGAAACAGAGCCTCATCTTTCAATGATCAATGGCATCCACAGACACAGGATTTTCAACAATTTTGGACAATGTTTGTGTTATTTACATTTGTACTTCTTCCCGTCTTGTCTGTTACTTCCCTGTTACTTCCCCCTTTAACTTTAGTTGAATAGCCCTTTCATGATATCACTCCTGCTACTCTGATCGTGTGATATTGTTAAGGATTGTTACAGCCAGCTTGTGGGAAATTCAAGCTTGTGACATTGGGCTGGACTGTGCTAATGACTGGCCGCTGAATTCAGCCAAGATGCAGCGAGTGCATTCCTTAATTGAGCATTCACTCCATGCATCTTGTAGGTATGGAATGCACTGGTGCTCATGTGCCAATGTACTTTTACCTCCTCTGCATTCACGTTGACCCCAAGAATGACTCGGTAAGTATCGCGCTGTGGGGTCAGATACACTTTGTATCTGGTCCCTTTGTTTTACAGCCACCACATCTTGCATGGAGTAGCTAACCTGATTAGAAAAGGTAGGAGTTTTAATTTTGTTACTTCCGTTCATTCATTTTAAGGTTCCTAATTTTATGCCAGTTAATAATTTGTAACAATTTTCTTTTCCATATTATTAGCAATGCATTTCCCCTGATCAGGAAAAATTTAGAGATATCGGAAAAGACTATTGACAGAACAACTAGATTAGTTGGTAAAGGCCACAAAGGCAAAAAAGAGCATCCTAACTACAGCTATAAAGAGATTAACACAGATTGGGTAAAATGTCTGAAGAAGGGTCTCGACCCAAAACGTCGCCTATCTCCTTCGCTCCTTAGATGCTGCTGCACCCGCTGAGTTTCTCCAGCTTTTTGTGTAACCCTCGATTCTCCAGCATCTGCAGTTCCTTCTTTAACACAGATTGGAAATATCCTGGTGTATAATTGAGCGAGATTTCAAGCATAGAAATCTCAGGAAACATCTAATATATTGTTACACAACCATATATGTTTTATTATGTGCTACTGATGTTACACTTTAGATTTGCAAATCTAAAGATAACAGATTCAGAATGATTCTGCACAGTGATATTTATGTAGAATTATAAGTGAGATACAGATCTGCTTGGTGTATAATTGTAACTGTGTGTGCATATGCACGTACTTGTATGTATTCACGTGTTTGTATTTGAGTAATCTGTTTTTTGAAGATATCAGAGTAAATCAAACCTATAATCTACCCAACATTGTGGGAGAGTTGAAAATCTAATCTTTGATCTCACCTCCCCCACATAAGATGTAGATCGAATTGCTCTCTGATGATTTTTGGTGCGGTATGTTTCTGCTTGTCACATGAGTATCCCGTTACTTTAAAGAATCAATGTTCATTGTCAGTAAACAGCATCTAGAATGTGATCTTGAGGTCAGTCTCTGCAAATGTGGCTCTGCAGGTTGGGGTACTCCTGGAACAATGCAGCCACATGCCTCCTTTTCAGGGCGAAGGAATAACACATTGAGAGCACATTTCTCCCAGTATGCATTTTTTAATGTTTCATCGAAGAAGGCCTTATTTCATTTTCACTACCTGCCAGGGTAAATTATATTAATACAGATAAGTACAACATTGATCAGCATTGATGATTTGGGCTGAAGGGCCTGTGTCTGGTCTCCATGACTTCCTACTCAGAGGGAAGCAGCAGAGCAGAATTTTATCGAGTAGGGCAGCACAGTGGTGCAGCAGTAGTGCCACAGACCCAGCTTCAACCCTGACCACAGGTGCTGGCTCTGTGGAGTTTGCGCATTCCCCCTGTGGCCACGTGGGTTTTCTCCGGGTGCTCAGGTTTCCTCCCACATCTCAAAGATGTGCGTATTTGTAGGTTAATTGACCACTGTAAAAAAATTATCCCTAGTGTGCATGGAGTGGATGAGAAAATGGCTTAATTCAATGGATTACAAATGGGTGATCAGTGGTCAGTGTGGACTCGATGGGCCGAAGGGCTTGTTTCTATGCTGTATCTCAACTAAGGTAAATCTTGCTGATAATGGTTAGGTTTCAGGGCAGGTTGCAGGACCATCACATGGTGGAATCACATTCTAGAGGGGACCGGCGTACACATCTGTAAGGGAATCAACATCTGGATTGGTCATACTTGGATGGGATCGCCTCCAGGAGATGAACCTCATTATCAGGAATTACTCCTGGGCCAAAGCCATAAATATACACAAAGTGTTATAGTTACTCAGCGGGTCAAGCAGCATCTCTGGAAAAAAGGTGATGTTTCGGATTGAGACCCATCTTCAGATCAGGTCTCTTATTCCTTTTCTCCAGAGATGCTGCCTGACCCGCTGAGGTGCTCCAGCATTTTTGCGTCTATCTTCGGTGTAAATCAACATGTCCACTTCCTTCCTACATGGCATAAATATACCCATCGGTACGGAACCTAGATAATTACATCTGGAAAGGGACAGGAATCTCATCAGAATGAAGATTAGGTGGGAATGTGAAAATGGCAAAGGTTTAGTTTTGTTTACCGAGGTGCAGAGAAAAGCTTTTTGTTGCGTGCCAACCAGTCAGCAGAAAGACAATACGTGATTGAAGGGTCTCGACCCGAAACCTCACCCATTCCTTCTCTCCAGAGATGCTGCCCATCCCGCTGAGTTACTCTGGAATTTTGTGTCTATACATGATTACAATCGATCCGTTTACAGTGTATAGATACAGGATAAGGGAATAACGTTTAGCGTAAGGTAAAGCCAGCAAAGTCTGATCACGGATAGTCCGTCAAAGAGGTAGATAGTAGTTCAGCACTGCTCTCTGCTTGTGGTAGATTGGACGTGGTCGTGAGTCACGGAGCATATTCACTTGGGACATTGGCCCACCTCCTGTTTCATTTATAACATAGAAAATAGCTGCAGGAGGAGGCCATTCGGCCCTTCGAGCTGGCACCACCATTCATTTATGATCATGGCTCATCGTCCCCAATCAATAACCCGTGCCTGCCTTCTCCCCATATTACATTCCTCAGGGTTATAGACTGCCAAGGTGCTTCACTTCCACATCTGTCTTCAGAGCTCGTGTTCATTTCAAGAGATAGTTCCTTGGGCAGATTCGCAACAAATGCTGTTATCATGTTTTGCTTATTAAAATGATGGATTAAAGTAATTAAAATCAGAACCTCTGGATGTGTATTAGTTTGCTATGATTCATGAATCTTTTTTTAATTTACAGCTTTGCACAAGATTCACGTAATTTGCAGATCTAGTCTCGGGGATAATAGTTTGAGGGATATCTTTTAATTATGAAGAGCAAACTGAATGTCTATTGCAGCTTAGGTTATTCTTAAACAAAATACCATGTGTTTAGCCAACCCATGCAATATAACTGGAAAATCAAAAAAGTGACGAGATTTTGCAAATCTGAAGTAAAAACAGTGAACACTGGAAATACTCAGCGGGTCAAACCACATCTGTGGAGGAAAAAACAGCAAAAGATTGTGTCTCTATTGGTACTGACTGACTTTTCATGCCTTTGATGTGACAGGGGATCAGTGTTTAATTTAGTTTAAAGACACAGCGCGGAAACATTGTCCTTCTGCACACTGATTCCTTGCCAACCAGCGATCACCTCATATCCTAGCTCTATCCTACACACTAGGGACAACTTACAATTTTTACCAAAGCAAATCAACCTACAAACCTGTACATCTTTGGAGTGTGGGAGGAAATCGGAGCAGCTGGGAAAAACCCACATGGTCATGGGGAGAACGTACAAACTCCATAGGGACAGCACCCGTAGTCAGGATCGAACCCGGGTCTCTGGCGCTGTGAGGCAGCAACTCTATGGGATGTTATGACTCTAGGTTGCAGAGTGGTGCAATTCTTGGTATGTTGCCTCACAGCTCCAATTACCTCGGTTCAATCTTGACCTCTGCGTGGAGTTTGCACGCTCTCCCTGTGACTTTGGACAAAAAAGACGCAAAGCGTTCCGAAAAAATGTCCCAACCCAAAACATCACCTTTCCATGCCTTGTAGAGATGCTGCCTGATCTGCTGAATTACTCCAACACTTTGTGTCCTCTCTCTGTGACTGTGTGGTATCCACAGGTTGATCCTGTCAGTTCAAAGAGATGCTAGTTGAAAGGTTAATTGTTTAGGTTGAAGGTTGAAGGGTCACTATGTAGGTGGATGGCAGGAATTCATGGGCTTAAGGAGAGAATAATTACTGGGAAACAAGTGGGGGAAAAGGATTGAAACCTGGCCTACACAGTGGGAAAGGTCTCCTTCAGTTAGGACGTGAAATATTTAAGTTATTGATAGTCATTTAACTTAACTGTTCCCCCGCTGCTAGGCAGGAGGAATAGTAAGATTGAACGAGAACTTACCAGTTCGAAGGTTGATCGTTATTTCATGAGGAGTCGCGGTGAGGGATTTCGTGAAGAGCCCGCCGGCGCGCATGCTCGACACTCTTCAAAGTAGCGGTGTGGAATCACAGAAACCAATAACAGAAATGACTTAGCATAGTAAGATGAAAGAGACTCAAATTACCAGGTGAAGGCGATTGAGGGTTGGGCGTGGAGGGCACGAAATCCCTCACCGCGACTCCTCATGAAATAACGATCAACCTTCGAACTGGTAAGTTCTCGTTCAATCTTACTATTTCATTTCGGAGTCACGTGAGTGACTTTGTGAAGACTTCAAAGCTTCTGTGATTACACGCCCTGGACCACGTCCGTGCTGACACACCACTAGCAGGGATGGATGGGAGGAACAAACTTGCTCAAATAGTTCATACTGCAAAACAAGAGCATATTTATTAACAACAAATCAAAAAACCCCTCATGCGGGGACACCTCCACGTTCTCGACCTGCATTCAGCACGGCTTCCGCGAACTGTAGAGGAGCAGCAACAGGCTTGTTATAAAATCGCTGAAACACAGCTTCATTAGCCCATCCTGCTGTGGCGAGAATATGGTCCATGGGCACCTCCATGACCCTCGCCGCCGACGTCGACGCAGCCCTGGTGGAATGAGACGTGAACACATTAGTGTCGATACCTGACTTACCCAAGACGACCCGGAGCCACCTGGATATCGTCTGGACTGTCACTCGATGATGAGGTCTTTTATGAGTGACAAGCAGGTATCTCTCCATTCGTCTGATGCCTGCCGTCACCTTGACGTAGTGACGGATATGGGAGGCTAAACACAGCCTAGCATCTGCGGGGTATGCCGGAAACTTCAGCTGCAGCCCTGTGCACCCAGGTCTATGCTGCTTTAGTAGCTCATCAACGAAGAAGACTACTTCTGTAGGGGTAGACATCATTCTGTCGACACGTAGTTTATGGAGTGTCTGTACCCTCTGTGCTGAAGTCAGCGCTAGCAACATCACCAGCTTCATGGTGAGTTTGTCCAGCTGGAGCCCTTCCATGGGGGACCACGTCCTGAGCAGGGTTAAAACGTCCCTGACATCCCAGGTGATATTGTAGCGTGGTGTAGGCGGATTCATATTGAATATACCCCGCATGAGCCTGGACACTAGCCTGTTGGATCGCACCTCAATCTTGAGGTAGAATGACAGCGCGCTCCTGTCGCTGTTGATGGCACTGTAACTTAAGTGTTCATCATGGTGCAACCCCGCGAGGAATTCCAGGACGTCGGTTATAGTCACGGCATCGTACGTGATGCGAGAGCGGCTGCAGAAGGCTTCCCACTTCTTGATATGCGAGCGGTATCTTCGCCTTGTTGACTCTCGACACGACGCCGCAATGGTATCCATGGTCTGAGTTGAGAGGCCGTATTGGGCTAACGGCCTGTTCAAAACCTGCAAGCCAACAAATGTAAATAGCCATGGCAGGGATGTGGCTCCCCTGAGACAGGGTGAGTAACTAATTCTGGGCAACCCTTCAAAAGGACCCAAGGCTCACTGAGCATGTCAAAGACCACCGGATACCACGGCTGTGTAGGCCAGTCGGGTATAATAAGGATGCCCTTAGCTGCATCCATCTGAATCTTTCGTAATACCCGACTGATGAGGCAAAACGGGGGGAATGCATAGAAAAACCAATTCCCCCAGTCCAGCGAGAATGCATCTAGCGCCATAGCCCCAGGATCTGGTTCCCACGAAACGTAGGTTGGTACCTGATGGTTCAACCGGGACGCAAAAAGGTCAATATCCGGTTTCCCAAATTTAGCTGTGATTCTGGCAAAAATTTCAGGATGCAACATCCATTCAATATTGTCATTGAACTTGCGTGACCTGGTGTCCGCCACAGTATTAAGCTCACCTGGCAAATAGGTAGCTGAAATCCAAATGTCTCTCTGAACACACCAGAGCCAAATTGAGTTAGCCAATTTATCACACGAAACTGACCTGGTACCGCCCATATGGTTTAAATATGCCACCGCTGTGGTGTTGTCTATTTGGAGACGGACATGTGCCCCAAAATACTTGGAACAATAAGCACGAAGTCCGTGGAATGCTGCAAGTAGCTCCAAATAGTTGATCCCATGTGACAACAACATAGTAGCCTCAAGGGTATCCCATCTGCCTCCGCAACTAGAGGAATGATCCGTAGCTCCCCAGCCATAAGAGCTTGCATCAGTTTGCAAGTATACCACCGGATTAGCCTCAATAATAGGCTTAAACGAGTTACTAATGTGGCGCACCCACCATCGTAACTCATCCGTCGCTTCAGGTGGCAGCTGCATTGGTCGATCATAATGACCAGCGTGCTGTCTTAACGCAGCGATCTTGGCCCTTTGCAAATTCTGATAATGCAAAGGCTCATATCGGGCTGCCGGAAACAAAGCTACAAGTTTGCCAATTACTGTAGCTGTATGACGAATCGATGGTATACCAGCGGTGATTAAACCTTGACACACCTGGGTGACCTCCTCAACCTTATTAGGTGGTATAGTGACCCTCATGCGAATAGAGTCCACCGTAAACCCCAGATAATGAATTACCTGGGAGGGGCAGAACTTTGATTTGGCTGGATGGACAATGAACCCCAGCTGCTGAAATAAATTGACTGCAGCTGCAACACCCTGTTGAGCCAATTCCAGGGTGTGGCCCACAATTAAGATATCATCTAAATAGGCCATTACTATATGATGTCGTTGTCGTAAATAGGCCATAATTGGCTTCACCAATTTAGTGAATAATCGAGGGGCTGTGGTAAGCCCATTGGGCAAAGCCCTATATTGCCAGAGTTGACCCATCCAGATAAATTTCAGAAACCTCCTATAATATTTTTGAATGGATACAGTATAGTACGCATCTTGTAAATCAATGCATGCCATAAAGCAACCATGTGAAATCAATGATTTGGCTGTTTCAAAAGTGTCCATTTTGAAATGAGTATATGTTACAAAAGTATTTAAACTAGTCAGGTCAATGATGACTCGACAGCCTCCATCCTTCTTTGGTCGAGTGAATATATTGGAAACAAATTCCACGGGCTCATGAACCGTTTTCTCTATCACTCCCTTCTGTTCTAGCCTCAAAATTTCCTTATAGCCTGCTGCCTGATCTGCAGCAGACAATTTAAATGTTCGACCAGGCCTGTGCTGGGATGGAGGAATGTCCCCATTAAGAAACTCAATGCTATGACCCTGAACATTTCGTAACACATACTCATCACCAGTAATATCACCCCATGCACCCAAAAAGAACCGAAGGCGCCCACCAACATGTGAGGTTAGACAAAGAGAAAAGAGAGAACCAGACCACCTCACCTCCGTGGTTACCGGCGGTCCTTGACACGTGTGGGTGGACGTGGAGGTGCTGGGTTGGCTTGAGGGTGCGGCGTCCTCATCTTCCACCAGGGTTTCTGCCGACCTTGTCCTAAAAAAGCCCCCTGGTGCTGGGGCGGTTGGTAACGGGGTGGAGCTGGAGGGTAGGTCCTCGTAGAGGTGCTGGCAGACCCTCGTGGTCGAACAAGCGGAGCTTTCGAGCCCGGCGGCGTGGGGGCACCGCGAGGCTCTCTGCTGGTAAATCGGACGGAGGTGGGATGGGATCGACCAAAACCACCTCTTCCTGCTGCTCCAGGCTGATGGTAGAAGTTGGTGAAACAGCCCTGTACCTGTCGCTGCTGGACGCTTGCTGCTGTTGACCATGAAACAGGAGATCCAGCAGCCGCTCCATCCGGTCAATACGCCCTTCACCCTGAACACTCAGGTGGTCGGAGTCCTCCGGCTCTGAAAAATGGCCGGGGCCCCTATCATCGGCCCGCACCTCATCGAGGCCCACCCGGTGCCGGTAGTCGTCGCTAGCAGCCGCCGAAGCGAAACTGCGCGATTCCTGCGCGGGCGTGTTCAACCGCCTCCGTCTAGCGGGAGCGGACGCCGCTGCCACTAAGGACACTTGCGGCGTGATGTTGGCACCAGCCGCAGCCTGGATACCCGATGCCCGCGCAGGCTTGCCGGCAGCCCACGTCGTGGACCTCGCCGATGCATGGTCTCACCCACCCATCCATGGGGGGCTCGGCGACCGCGACGAGACCCGACCCAACCGACCCGTCCCGGCGTCGAGAGTTGGGGGGCGTCGACTGGACCTCACAGCCGCCCCGGGTCCCGCCCTGGAACCTGACCGCTCCTCGGCGGCAGGTAAAGCCTTAGCCCCAACAGGGTTAGACTTCCGTGCTCCTGCCCTTGCCCTCCGCGGAGGGCTGGGTGAAAAGGGCCGTGCAGCCGCATGCACCCTTCTGCTCGAGGCCGCCAGCAAGCCTGCTGACGACCTGACTGCCATGGCAGGATCCTCCTGCTCTGGCGGCACACCACACTCCTCCTCGTCGAACTCCTCCGAGCTGTGGTGTGCTGGCGGATCCGGACCTGTAAACACAGGGCTCACCGACATTTCCGCCCCTGTCCCGGCCTGCGCTGCAGGCACCGCCGATATCACTGGCTCCGGGACTGTAGACCGGCGACCTCGTCCAGACGTTCTCCGGCCTTTAACGCTCCCATCCATGTCCTTGCTGTGAAAACAAAACACAACAAGAACGACCAACTTAAGGTAGGATACTTACCTTAGTGGTTCCCTTATGAAGGGCTGGCGAGGAGCGCGCTCCACCGCCAGCCATCGCAGCAACGCGATACGACGATATGTCGAGCATGCCGCCGGCGGGCTCTTCACGAAGTCACTCACGTGACTCCGAAATGAAATTATGGAACTGTGGGTGTTAACTTGTGCACAGAGATCGGTGGGCTCATTCATCATGAGAATGTGTTAACATTTGACAAATGCAAACCCCTCCATTGTCTTGCAATTTGCCCCTTACACCCTGCTTTCATCCCCTATCTCATTTTTGTTCACACTTGTTTTTGAAAGAAAAGACCATTCAGCCTATTGAATCTAGGCAGTTCGCAGAGCAATCTGTGACAATCTATATATATATATGCAATGTAGACAAAAATGCTGGAGAAACTCAGCGGGTGAGGCAGCATCTATAGAGCGAAGGAAATAGACAACGTTTCGGGTCGAAACCCTTCTTCAGACTTTATATCGATATATATATTGCATATATATATATATATATATATATATATGCAATCCCTGGCAATATAAGACAATATAATATCTATGTCAAAATGGCAATTTATGGCGATATATGTAATCTATGGCAGTTTGCAGAGCATTCCTGTTAGTCACTTATTTTGCTTATTTCCCATGTAACGTATTCCCTCTCTCTCACATGCCCATCAATGTTTCACTGATTTTCCCACCGCCCACAAGGGGTACTGCAGCCAATTGTCTTACCAGCCAGGACGTCTTTCAGATGAGAGAGGGAACTGGAGCATTGGTGGAGCCGCAAGAACGTGCAAACTCCACAGAGGTAGCACCGAAGCTGTACAGCTCAGAGTCGAAGCAACTTTGAGTCACCTCTCCTACCTTCTCCTTCCTTGACTATCTGTCTGCTTTCCCATGTCCATGTTCCCACTAATTTGGGAATGTTTTGGGTGCAGTCGGAGTAGTTCCAATTGAAAATGGAGATCCCCTCACCAAACTGTGGCGACTCATATTTACGCAGGTTGAAGGGTGGACCTGTACAACACCAATACATCGACCAAAGCAATCCTGACCAAAATAAACTATTATTCTCAGCTAGTGTACGACTGCACTGGTATTCTCAATGCATCACTTCACAGCCAACAATATGTGATCAGTGTTGCAACAAAGGAAAAAATGGCAGACAATTTGCACAAAGCAAGCTCCCACAGGGTAGAATGTGACAATGGCTATTCATCTGTTGTAATGATGGTGCTACCAGAGAAATATTGGCAAGGACATTAAGAACAGTGCTGCTGTTTTACTTTGCAATAGTTTATTTTGAGAGAAGGCATTTTTATTTCATATCAAACAGAAGCCATGACAATGTAGCATTGGCCCCATAGCAGAAGCGTCCACGTCGCGGGGCTGGAAACTGGACGTATCCCGAGCTAATTCTGCTGCCGCCATCATCTATTGCAACAAGTGATGGCTCCCACTGATTGTCGCCAGAAGCTTGCGTCCTTTTCAGGACGGATGGTGACAGCGATGTCAACATTTGAAACGGGGAAGATGGACACGAAAGAAGGAGAAGAAGAATGTAGTATTGGCTTCAATCCGCACAGGAGTTTTGCATTCTGTCCTGCATTCTGACTCGGAACAAGAGGTCTTTCAGCTGAGCCACCGATTGTTCAGTAGAATCAAGTTGGGCCGAAGGACCTGAATCCGCGCTGTGTGACCCTATAACTCTGATTCTATGCTTATCAACAGTTCAGTAGTGTCTAATGAATGAATAGTTTATTTTGGTCATACATTAAAAAGAACAAAACGTTACAATCTGTGTGAATATGACCCAACACTGTATCCATTTCACACAACATTCACATATTCAATGACCGAAAAAGGAATAGCCACAAATCTTATTTTTGCCTATCCTATACAATCCATAAGACAACTCAGAATATCAGCATTACAAAGGAAAGAAGAAAAAAAATCCAATTTACTCTAAATTGTAATCCTTAATTATTTTACATTTTAAGGCTTTTTTGAAACTCAATAGAGAGCTACAAAATTTCAACTCATCTATCACATATTACACATGTCGTTACTGCCATTATCGGCGTCATTATTTAAAGTCCAAAGTCCGGTCGGCCCCCACCGTCTCGATGTACTGGAACAGTTCCCGTGAACTGACGTCCCTCTCCTCTCCTAGCCTGGCCGACTTTGTGTCCTGAGGGTGCCACCTGCAGCTGACTTTGAAGACGCTGGAGGCATTACCCCGGTTCGCCCAGCTACCGAGCCCACTCCTAGTCACTATACCACCATCCTACTGTCTCTGGAGTTCAGGACTTCAAAACAACTCTCTCACCAGAAACAACTTTGTACAAATATGATGCAAGAATAATATCTGAAGAAAATGTTAGTCCCTGTCATTTCCTTGGTTTGTTTCCTGTCAGCTACTGTGCCACACAGATCCCATTCCTCATTCCACTGCTTCCCTGGATCCTGAGAAGTTCCTCTTGCTTGGTTTAAGTTTAGGGATACAGCAAGGAAACAGGACCGAGTGTGGGAGGAAAGCAAAGATCCCGGTGAAAACCCACACAGGCCATGGAGAGAACGTACAAACTCCATAGTCAGGATCGAACCAGGGTCTATGGAGCTGTAAGGTAGCAACCCTACCGTTGCGCCACCGTGGCTCTTTAGGCTTTTAGTGATACAGCATGGAAACAGGCTCTTCGGCTCACCGGCAATGAACCCGTCCACTAGCACTATCCTATACACTGAAGACAATTTACAATTTTTTTTTACCGAAGCCAATTAATCTAAACCCATGCATATCCCCATTGGATATGCTAGTTCTCTTCTGTGCCTCAAAATTAAATGGAACAAACTGCAGAGGGCTACTCTGGATGCTTGATGTCTGAGGCATCAATTTTACTCCTGCCTCATCAACCTTTGATCCAAAGCCCTCCTGACATTAGCCCGACAAATCCCATTCAGTCATCGCTCCTCGTCCTTGGCAATATACTCTGTCCTTCACTTCCTGGATGCCTCAAATATAAATGTCTTAATATTTGTTTTTAAAACTTTTCCCAATCTCTGGGTCATCCTCCAATTCTAAGGAGTTGCTGCTGCTTCAGTTCTGGATTCTTGTGGCATTTCTCCTAGTTTCTTGACTCTAACGCTTGGCACATTTTTTTTGGCATCAAGACATCAGACTCTGGAAACAGCCCAGGACCCGGGAGAGTTTCCTCCACTTTAAACTTCTGTCCTCATTATATTTTATAAATCATTCATGTCCCCTTTCACCTCCTCCACTTCAGGGAAAATGGAACTAGCCTCAAGAGCATCTCCACATATCTGGAACGTTTCATCACACAAGAGACATTTTACTATGCCTAACTAACCTATCAACCAGCACTTTGGGACGTGGGACAAAACCGGGACATCCAAAGAAAACCCGCACTGCCAAACTCCACACAGACAGCATTGGAGGTGAGGACTGAAGCCAGCTTGCCGGAGCTGTGAGGCAGCCTCTTTACTAGCTGCGACATACTGCAGTCCGTTAACTTCCACCTTGTAGAAACAAGGAACTGGAGATACTGGTTTATTAAACAGCATGGATGTTCTCCAGGGATGCTGCCTGACCTGCTGAGTTACTCTAGCATTTTGTGCCTTTCCTTAGTAAACCATATTCTCCAGGGATCCAGCCTGACCTGATGAGTTACTCCAGCAGTTTGTGTCTTCCTTAGTTCCACTTTGTTATTATTTCCTCCTCTCCATCCTTTTCTTGCTTCAGATAAGTGATCAGTTACACCTCTAACTTTGTCTAATTTTAATGCAAGTTCACCAATTAAAAATCTCAAGTGTTTCTTCTTTCAATTCATCCTGCCTGTGCCTGCTGAGCTCTTGCTGTTTCTGTATCTGTTTCTGTTCATCGCTTATATCATAGTTCACATCAGCATTACTGAGTCTATCTTATATCCATTCAGTATGTGAAGATAGAGCATCAGGCTTGTGTGGACCCTGGTAATGCTTAGCTCCCTTCTCCTGTTCTGACCCTGAAAGCCAGAGATTTTGTTCTCCACATTTCACCCACACTGACAAGTAAATCTTGTGTTTAAACATAAAGATTTCTTAGTATTAGCAGACTGGGTTTAATATTAACAAATGGGAACATTGATTCAGACAGAGTGTATGTAGCCTGCAAGATATATAAATAGTCCACAGGGACAAAAAGGTTAGAAATAGCAGCTATATTTATACTCAACTTGATGGCAATGGTCACATTAAAGACCTGCACTATATTAGAACTTTCAATTTACAATCTACAAGGAGGAATTGGTTTGTTTAGAATTGAAATCTTCAAAAAGAATGCCATCCTGGTTATTCATACATCACAGCTTCTGTCTGACACTGTGACGGCTGATAATTAACTCTTATTTTGGAGCTCCGTACATTAGCTCCCACGCACATTTTTAACGGGAGCTTTTGATCAGAACTCTCATAGATTTTTCTGGAAATGTGTAGTGATGAAATGAATGCGGGAGCCCGGTCACCTAGAGTGTGACGATGGCGATTCTTTCAGGCTCCAGATTGGCAGCGACAACAAAAGCAAAAATCGATGGAAAGGATTCTAGCCCAGACAAGTAACCTTGTAACATCCGTGCTCTTGATTCTCATCACTGTAGCTCATCGTTGCTCTGGGATGCTGGTTGCTCTTTTGTTGCTTTTGGTCACTGGAGTCGGACACAGTTCTAAAAGAAGAATACTCTCTGGACGTTTGAGCTCTGCTTTGGAGACTTGTATTTAGGCGCTGCACCAGTGATATGCCAAGTGAATGCCAAACTTTTAAAGGCGATGCCTTATGATGAGACATGAAATTAAGACCCTGTCTGCTCTCGGAGTGGATGTTAAAAATTCCCATTGAGCAAGGAAAGCAGGTGATTTCTCCCTGATATTTCCATTAATTAACCCACCAGTAATTTCATCTAAACAAATTGTTCATAAGTTATAGGAGCAGAATTAGGTCATCGAGTCTACTCTGCCATTCAATCATGGCTGGTCTATCTTTTCCTCTCAACCCCATTCTCCTGCCTTCTCCCTGTAATTCAGTGTCAGAAAAGATAATAATGGCAAAATACCTCAACATTTAAAAAAATTACTAGAATATGTACTCAAAAATCCCTAACCAACAAAGTTACGGACTGTCATAGAAAGTATTTCATACAAGCAACTGCAGATGTTGGTCTACAAAAACAAGACACAAGGTGCTGGAGCAACTCAACGGGTCAGGGAACATCTCTGGAGATAGATGACGTTTCAGGTTGGGACCTTTCTACAGAAGATCCTACTTGAGGCTGTAGAACAATCCCAACCTGAAAGATCACCTCTCCCTGCTCTCCAGAGTTGCTGCCTGACCCACTGAGTTGCTCCAACACTTTGTATCTTGTCCTGACTGTTTTGTTTTGCTAATTGTGGGATATTATTGTAGACAAAATGGCTTCCTTATTTGCTACATTACGTTAGTGACTGAACGTGAAATAAAAATGCATTGGCTGTAACAGGCTTTTGAAAGTCCTGAAGTTAGCACGCTTAGAAACACAAGACATTTTTTAGACTATGTACAATGAAAGCCTTTTTACCATTTATTTATGATCTCGAAGAGAAGCCGATCAACAAAGTGGCATTTCTTCCCTTGCTGACCTGAGGAATTGCAGCCAAAATTTAGACACTAATTGACCAAAGAATATGCTCTCCCACCTTCACAGCGGATATTATATTGTGTAAGCTTGCTAGGCTTGCTATTATTATTACTATTATTATTACTATGTGAATGGTGGCCGATTAGGAAAAGGGGAGATGCAACGAGACCTGGGTGTCATGGTACACCAATCATTGAAAGTAGGCATGCAGGTGCATCAGGCAGTGAAGAAAGCGAATGGTATGTTCGCATTCATAACAAAAAGATTTGAGTACAAGAGCAGGGAGGTTCTACTGCAGTTGTACAGGGTCTTGGTGAGGCCACACCTGGAGTATTGTGTACAGTTTTGGTCTCCTAATCTGAGGAAAGACATTCTTGCCATAGAGGGTGTACAGAGAAGGTTCACCAGACTGATTCCTGGGATGGCAGGACTTTCATATGAAGAAAGACTGGATAGACTCGGTTTGTACTCGCTAGAATTTAGAAGATTGAGGGGGGATCTTATAGAGACTTACAAAATTCTTAAGGGGTTGGACAGGCTAGATGCAGGAAGATTGCTCCCGATGTTGGGGAAGTCCAGAACAAGGGGTCACAGTTTAAGGATAAGGGGGAAGTCTTTTAGGACCGAGATGAGAAAATCATTTTTCACACAGAGAGTGGTGAATCTGTGGAATTCTCTGCCACAGAAGGTAGTTGAGGCCAGTTCATTGGCTATATTTAAGAGGGAGTTAGATGGGGCCCTTGTGGCTAAAGGAATCAGGGGGTATGGAGAGCAGGCAGGTACGGGATACTGAGTTGGATGATCAGCCATGATCATATTGAATGGCGGTGCAGGCTCGAAGGGCCGAATGGCCTACTCCTGCACCTATTTTCTATGTTTCTATGTTTCTATTGCTATTATTATTACTTGCTTACTATTCATGCTAGGTTTACTCCTTTAATATTCAATATAGTGGCTGCATGGTGGCACAGGGGCAGAGTTGCAGCTTTACAGCACCAGAGGCCCAGGTTCGATCCCGACTACGGGTGCTGTCTGTACGGAGTTTGTACATTCTCCTCGTGACCTGCGTGGGTTTCCTCCGAGATCTTCGGTTTCCTCCCACACTCCAAAGACCTATGGGTTTGTATATTAATTGGCTTGGTGTAAATGTAAAATTGTCCCTAGTGTGTGTAGGATAGCGTTAATGTGCGGGGATCGCTGGTCAGTGCGGACTCGCTGGGCCGAAGGGCCTGTTTCCCTGCTGTATCTCTAAAACTAAAATAAAACACTGAATATTTGTGACTGCAAATGTGGTTTAAACTCTTTCAACTCTCCTTTATTTCTGTTCTGCCATTCTCCCTTTGCTTTCTGTCTTATTAAATAACCTACTCAGTCTAATTCCATACTCTCCTTAAGGGGCTGTCCCACTGCGGGTTCAGACGGGTTTGCCCTCGACACATACTCACAGCATGGTCGACAAGAGTTCCTAGGAGGTCTTTGTAACTCTCCTCCTCCCCGCGTACTCGAGGCCTCAGCTAGATCGCGCCGTATTTTTCAACATGTTGAAAAATGCCCGCGAGTGAAAAAAGGTCCATGGAAAAAAATCGATACTTTTTTTGCCTCGTAGGTTTAGTCGAAGTAGGTCGTAGTAGTCGGAGGTAATCGAGGGTAGTTAAAGGGAGTCGTAGATAGTCTTCATCATAATCGAAGGGAGGTCGAAGGAGATCGAAGGAGGTCGTCTTCACTCTATACTATTTGGTGTTCAATTTTCCAGAAGCTAGTCGAAGCTAGTTTTCAACGTAGTCGAAGGAGGTCTTCTACATAGTTGAAGGAGGTCTTCAACATGACACTTTTTCAAACTCTCCTAAACTCTTCTCAACTTGCTAATTAGGTCGCCGCAGTGGGACAGCCCCTTTACTTCCCACACATCATTCCTCACTCCCAAACTGTGAAATATTCCACTCAGTTTTATTCTCACTGATCACCTCACTCCTTGTCCTGTTCCATACACTAGTTATATAAATCGTCCTTATTAAATGTTAAATAATTCCCCACACCCTTTGCTATCCCCTTGTCCTGCTAATACTCTTTAACAGGCATTGCATAAATCACTGGCATGTGTAGCATAACATAAAGAACTGCAAAAGGGACATGTTTGTAATCAGGCTTGAGATCAAAGACCTGAGGGATACTGTCTTGTGGCAAAGTCTCAATGCAGGGTTCTCCTGCCCTTGATATTACCTCCAAATGACTGAGATTGTTAAATGTCAAAGTCTTTGATTTCATTCTCCCAGCCGCTCTAACACCTCCATCCATCTTACTGGGGGTCTCACTTCACCTTCCTGTCTCGGAGTGGGACGTGAAGCGCCCTTGCTCTTTCCCTCCACGCTCCTGTGTGCGCGGGGCCGCCGAAGGACGCAGACTCTGAGCGACATTGAACTCCGCTGCGGGAAGACAGTGAGAGATGGCCCTGTAAAAAGCAGCAGAAGTGAAGCATGAACTGAGTGCAGCCAGAAAACCTGGCCATGCTCCTGATACTTCCTCATCTTCAGCAGCTGCCAGAATGAAGATATTCACACACAGAGTCCCCACCTGGGAAATAAATTGAATCAGCCTTTCTGTTCGACGGACTGATTAGCTGTCTCTGACTTATCTGTGAGGACAGTTAATTGTGTGAAATCAGCAGTGTTTATCAATGTCCTTGAAGGGGGAGTTTGTCATTCCTGTTAGACAAAAAACCCAATGGAAATGTTTTTTTCAAACAGAGCGTATGATTGTTTTCTTATCTTTAATCCAGATAGTAGGAGAACAGCTGCCTTTGTGCCAGAGTTGGCCTGGGTTGCTACTCGACTCTGTCTTAAATCTTGCTTCAATCTTGCAATGGAAAATGTTAAAATAATCAGCTCTGCATATTCACGCTGGCTGTTACTGCTTGTGAAATATTTGTGCTTTTGTCTGCTTGTGGACGAGCAGCCGCAGTCAAACAAGTGCACACAATTTTAATGGGATCTGTAATGGACTTGCCTTTCTATAACATCTTTCATATCTCTCTGTGAGAAACTCCTGAAGTGCCTTAGAACCAACATCATAATGTTGAACTGCACTCATTATTATGGAATAGAAGGAGCTGGCAATTTGTACAAAGCAAGTTCTCACAAGCAGTAATGTGCTAACGAAACATAGGACAGTACGTAGCAGATAGAGCAGAACATAGAACAGTAGAGCACTGACATAGACTTGTTGGTCCACAGTGTACATGTAATGATATTGGAGATAGACACAAAGTGCTGGAGTAACTCAGCAGGTCAGGCACAATCTCTGGAGAAAAGGGATGGGTGATGTTTCGTGTCGGGACCCTTCTTCAGGCGAAAAGAAGGGTCCCTTCCTGAAACGTCACCCATCCTTTTTCTCCAGAGATGCTGCCCGACCTGTTGAGTTACTCTTCTGTGTCTATCTTCAGTTAATACCAGTGTCTTTCTACACATAACGACATTGGATATTGGTTTGTGTACCAAACATAATAATATTGTTTTGAGGTGTCAATGTTGCACAGAACTAAACAGAGCTCGAAGACACAAAAGATTGATATCTTGAGCAAAAAATAAACTGCTTGAGGAACTCAGTAGGTGAGGCAGTAAATGGTCAGGTGACTTTTGGGTTTTGGTTTGAGCCCTTCTATTCCCTACTCATTGCCTGTCCATTCCCTCCATAAATGCTGCTCGACCCACACTTGAGAGTGAGATTATCCCTGCACAGGGCTGGATTTACGTATAAGCTTCACAAGCTGAACCTTAGGGCCTCGAGATCTAGGGGGGCCTTGGCTGGGCGGATTTACCTACAGGCCTCGTAGGTTGAAGCCTAGGGCCTCAAAATCTAGGGGGGCTCTGGCCAAGGTGTTTTTTTCCCAAAGTAAAAAAAAATCCAGAGAAAAAAAAAACTGGAGCGCTATCAGCGTTTCCACTTTGACGTAAATTACCCGAAATTCTGATTCCGGCCGCTGGAAGTTTTGGGGAAATAAATTGCGACCATCTGTTGCCTGCGCAGTCGGGGGAAGCCGGTGACGCAGTAGCGACACAAAATGACGCTGTCTCTCCACTCGTGCGCAGTGTGCCCGATCCGGTTCAGATCTCCATTTGCACTCCACACAATCACCTCGATGCCTCGTGTCTACTCCAGGTAAGTAGTGGAATATTGCATTGCGGGAGTGCCTGTTTCTCTGGGCTGGTGGGGGGGCGGGCTGCGGTGTCTGCGGCGTGGAGTCGGATCCTCGCTAGGAGGGAGACAGATGGGGGATGTGAGAAGGGGAAAGGGGGGTTTGAGACAGAGGGGAGAGTCAGAGGGATAGGAGGGGAGGAGGAGGGGGAGGGAGGTAGAGGTTGAGGGAGGGGGAAGGAGGAGGGGAAGAGGGAAAGGGGGATTATCTTTAGTGAGATTGCAAAATTAAGGTAGATTTTGGAGCAATTATATTTTCTCCTCCATATGAATAATATCAAACAATTGGAACTGCATTATTTTCCTTGATAACTGAAAAATATGTATTCCATAGTTTATAACTTTCATTTTGCATCATATTTTAATATGCACACACTAACACAGTCGAACAGTAACAGGCAATCAAATCTACACACAAAACATTTTCTAAAAAAAGGTTTTATTTACTGCAAAAGCTGACAGTATTTTATTTGCAGTGTTTGCATGCTCCTTTATAACATTTTACAGTACAACTTGATTATTAAAACAAGGACAGCTTCAATTCTTGATTTAAAAAAATGTATTCAACAATGACACCAATCATGCCATTCCAACCACTCATTACTCTTGACTAAACCAAAGTTATTTCTGAAATATTGGTCATAAATCTGGTGCAGAAATGCTCCAAAATAAGGCTCATGATGTGCCAGAGAGCATCTAAAACCACAGATCTGCCAAGGACCGCTTAAGGGCCCTGGACCCCGCCGGCAAGGGTCTTTCAGCTTCGCGTTTGTGATATGCCCTGCGTGCACTTATTTCACATAACATTTTTGTATTCCTGCCATGCCACCCCCCTCTTTGAAAAGCTTCGTACGGGCCTGGTGTATAATATTTTTGACACTGTCACAGGCCTTTCTTACATATGCTGTCACAATGCACTGTAGTCTCTAAACAGCACTTCAGTAATTTTCCTTGCCCTCCATTTCAGAATAATAGTGTTTTAAGCTGATAACTCGACACTAGCACTGGCAATAAATAAAAAGCGCAGCTTTCCACCCCTATCTCATTGGGCACGCTCGGCTGCACATCGGTCAATCTGGTGGACTCTTCCATCTTCCTCTCATCGTGGGGGATCAGGAGGGGCCTCAAAAGTGGAATAGCCTAGGGCCTTTCTTCATCTAAATCCCTGCATTAACTCATGCTCTTTAAACTTACAAATGCTTCAATTAGATCACCTCTCAGTCTTCAAAATTCAAGAGCGTAATTGCTTGTCTGAGTGGATCCGGAATTCACATCCTTATGATAGGTGGGGCAATAGGTTTTTTTTCCCCATGTGCGTCAATGAAGGGAGTTGCTGCCTTCTAGTTGCTGGAGCCTGAATCATAAAATTTTAGGCTGGGCTATTCATGCAGTACTGAGGTAATGCTGTACTATTGAGGGTGATGCCTTGGAGATGCCTATTAAACTAAGGAGGCAACAGAGACGGAATGCCGAAACAATGCCCGAAGTAGGATCCTGACCCAAAATGTCGCCTACGTATCCATGTTCTCTGGAGATGCTACCTGACCCGCTGAGTTACTCCAGCACTTTGTGTTCTCTTGAGGCACAAAACACAAATGTGCTGGAAGAACTCAACGGGTCAGGCAGCATCTACGGAGGAAAATGGACAGGTAATGTTTCAGATCGGGACAGTTCTTCAACCTGATCAGTCTGAAGAATGGTACCGACATGAAAAGTAGCTTGGCCATTCCCTCCACAGATGCTGCCTGACCGGCTCACTCCCTCCAGAAGTTTGTGTTTTACATTAAACCAAGTTTTCACATTCTCTCTTAAATGATCTGCTGGTACCACTTTAAAACAAAGCAGGAATTTTTCACTCAGTGTCCTGGCTAAAATGATTAAATCAGGTTGTGTGATCATTAACTTGCAGTTTTGGGCAAAGATCTTAGAGCAGAGATCCCCACTAACATCTCTGTTTATTCAACCCTCTCAGTGGTCGACTCACTAATTCCTGGAGTCTGAAGAAAGGTTTTGGCCCGAAACGTTGCCGATCTCCTTCGCTCAGATGCTGCTGCACCCGCTGAGTTTCTCCAGCCTTATGTGTACCCTCCACTATATGATCTTTGGTTTGTGAGCTGACTGTACATAATGCGGCTGCCATGTCCCTTATATTACAGCAGTAACTTTATTTCATTGTGGTTTTAGGATGTTCTGAGGCTATGAAGGAAGATGTGGACATACAGGTCTTTCTATCCGAGCTGTGCTGGCAGAGAAATAATTAGCTATATGTGTGAAGTGAGGGCATTTGGCAATATTAGAAACTCTCTTAAAATGCACATCATAATTGTTGTCTCTATTTCTGTTAATCATTCTTTCACCTTCCTACGAGCTGGTTACTTCATTGTGGTTGCTGGCTGGGAGCAATTATTGACATTGGCAAAGTTAAAGAAGCCGGATTAACATCAGCAGATAATTATTAACCAGGACAGTTTCCACAATTACGTCACTTTAACATCTCTGTTTATTCAACCCTCTCAGTGGTCGACTCACTAATTCCTTTCCCTATTAAGTCATCACCTCTCACGGATCTACAAATACGTTCAATACAATCTACAATGATACCCAACTAGAAATTTGCACTAGCTGCTGTTATATCCACCAGAATTTGGAGGTTTATGGCAAAATGTTTGCAAGATATTAAGGAGAAGACATTCGCATTGTGTTGGTTGGCAGACTAGCCCTCGATGCTATTGTCTGAAAGCTAAGGCCCGATCTTTCATTGATGAAGTTAGGAAGCTCTTCTGCAAAGAACGGCTGGTAGGAAAATAGCACTATCTTATAGAATCATAGTCTTACAGCATGGAAGCAGGCCCTTCAGCCCAACTTGCCCACACCGGCCAACATGTCCCATCTACACTAGTGCTACCTGCCTGCATTTGGCCCATATCCCTCCAAAACTGTCATATCCATGTACCTGTTTAAATGTTTCTTAAATGTTGCAATAGTGCCTGCCTCAACGACCTCCTCCTGCAGCTAGTTTCATACACCCACCACCCTTTGTGTCTTCTGTGAACTCGGTTACATTTGAGGTGGGTGGGTTTACCTAAGCTACTGAGAGATTTGGTGGGATGAATGCAATGGGGTTAGAGATCCTTCATAATTTCAATGATAGTAATGTCATCTCAAGGGGCAGAATGGCCTCTTCTCCAGTCGGTGTCAATGTTATTGTTCTCTAGATGGGAGATTGGATAAAGATAACACAATAGGCATGGCACAGTGGTGCAGCGGTAGAGTTCCCACCTTACAGCACAAGAGTCCCGAGTTCGATCCTGACTGCGTGTGCTGTCTGTACGGAGTCTGTACGTTCTCCCTGTGACCGTGCGGGTTTCATCTGGCTGCTCCTGTTTCCTCCCACACTCCAAAGATGTACAAGTTTGTAGGTTAATTGCCCCGCTGTAAATTGTCGCTAGTGTGTTGGATAGAACTAATGTACGAGGTGATCGCTGGTCGGCGTGGATTCGGTGGGCTGAAGGGCCTGTTTCCACACTGTATCTCTGAACTAAACTAAACTAAACTAAACTGAACAACATATAAAAATCTAAAGATTAAATAGTAATTTAATTTAACTTTTTTTAATTGTAAATTTACCATGATATTGTACCACGTTGTAAGAATGAGGAAACTGAGTTCCACATTCAGTTAAATCAAGGTTTGTCCTTTATGGTAATCTCAGTTTTTCACCTTGCGTTCAAGCCCCTTGATTCTTGTTCTGTTAAAAATACATCACACTCAGTTCTGCGCTGTGGGGTTCATATTTTTTTCAGTTGTGCCGTGCTTCCTAATACCGTCCCTGAACATCTCTGCCTGATTATAAAAGTGCGTGCCCAATCCCCGCCTCTGCCCATCAGTGGAAATATTCCTCTCCACTCCGGCAATCCGTTTAATCATCTTAAACATCTGAAATTGAGAACCTCTTAATCTTCTGGCCTGGGGGGAATACAAGATGTCTCCGCAACCTCCCTTCCTAATTTACCATACTATTCCTTAGGTGTCTGCTCACTGCCCTTTGCAAGGTCAGTCTGCCTTCCCTACCTCTGGTCCTGCCATCCGGACTGAGTAACATATTTCCAAGGGGGTTTGACCAGACTCTTATATAAACCGAAACAAATCCCTCGTGTTTCCTGAGCCTCCTTCAGTTAAAGGACAACATCCAATTATCCTTTATTTTTTTCCCCCCGACACAATAATGCATTTTAATGTTTTAACCCATTTAGCACACTGCATTTGTAACCAAATGGGAAAAGAGAAATTATCAAATTGCTTTTTAAAATACCCTTGGCAACCAGCAAGAATTCCATTCTGCCCCAGGCTCTGCTCAGTTGCAATGCTGTGGTTTTATTTTCCCTCTTTGCCGCTCAATGGTCTCTCGTTGGGATGTTGTTGGAAATATCAACTTGAGTGAACACGGAGCCATTATCAATACCACTTTTCTCCGTGAAACTAAAGATTGAAGCTTTGCTCAATTTTTGCTTTGCTTATTGCGCTATCAGGACTGAATCCAATATATTAGCTTTTTTTCTGCAGTCTCGAACAGCAGCAGTGCTGGATCCTATCCTATTAGCATTGCGAGCTCATTCACAGCTGGGAGAAGTGCAATTCCCCATTGATGTTCCGGCAACTGGCCTCAAAAGTACAATATCCCCACTGGCTCCCCCCGAGGACCTGTTACTAGAGCCCAGCGGAGGGAAGGGAAATCAGTTCAACTTTCTTCAGGTCTGGCCAGTTTCTTAAAGACATTTATCGCTGGGAGCCATCCCCTTTCTCGCCCCTTATTGAGTTGCTGTTTCCCCCCAAAAAAGACACAACAGCAGGTCAGACAGCATCTCTGGACAACATGGATAGGTGACACTTTGGGTCGAGACCCTTCTTCAGACTCAGTCTGAAAAAAGAGTCGCAACTGAAATATTACCTATCCATGTTCTCCAGAGATGTTGCCTGAACCGCTGAGTTACTCCAGCACTTTGTGTCTTTTTTTTGTAAACCAACATCTGCGGTTCCTTGTGTCTACATTTTCAGAATGAGTGAGAACACAATCAATAGATTAAGTAAAGCCAAGTAAATTCTGGGGTTGTGAGGAGAAGGCAGGAGAATGGGGTTGAGAGGGGTAGATGGATCAGGCATGATTGAATGAACGGAGTAGACTTGATGGACTGAATGGCCTCATTCGGCTCCGATAACTTATGAACTTGTGAAATTCATTTTCTTGTAGCTTGTCACGAATATCTTGTGTTTCATACCAACAAGGGAAAGTCTCCAGATGTTGTTTAATATTGAATGGTGAATCGCAATGGGATAAGGTCATATGGCCATAAATGATAAGAGCAGAATTAGGCCATTTGGCCCATCAAGTTTACCCTGCCATTCAATCATGGCTGATCTATCTCTCCCTCCTAACCCCATTGTCCTGCCTTATCCCCATAACCCCTGACACCAGTACTAATCACGAATCTATCTATCTTAAAAATATCCACTGACGTGGCCTCCACAGCCTTCTGTGGCAAAGAATTCCACAGATTCACCACCCTCTGACTAAAGAAATTCCTCCTCATCTCCTTAAAGGAACGTCCTTAAATTCTGAGGTTATGACATCTGGTCCTAGACTCTTCCACGACTGGGAACATCCTCTCCACATCCACTCGATCCAAGCCTTGTGTACTTTTTCTTGTGTACTCTTCTGTACTCTCTCTCTCTCTCTCTCCAAAGCATCTGAGCCATCTGAACATGCTACATGAAACATCAATGGACATATTAAACACAGCAGGAAGTTGATAGTGGAGTAATTCAACAAACTAACTGGCTGATGATGATATGATAATGGTGAACTGAATACTAGGTGCTGGAACAACTCAATGGGTCAGGCAGCATCTGTGGAGGGGATGGATAGGTGATGTTGCAGATCGGGATCCTTGTCCAGTCTGCAGAATGGCAGCGACCCCAAATGATGCCTCTCCATTCCTTCCACAGATGCTGCCTGACCTGCTGAGTTACTCCAGCACTTTGTGTCGTGTCATGTTGGATAGACTGGATAGACTCGGCTTGTACTCGCTGGAATTTAGAAGATTGAGGGGGGATCTTATAGAAACTTACAAAATTCTTAAGGGGTTGGACAAGCTAGATGCTGGAAGATTGTTCCCGATGTTGGGGGAGTCCAGAACAAGGGGTCACAGTCTAAGGATAAAGGGGAATTCCTTTAGGACCGAGATGAGGAAAACATTCTTTACACAGAGAGTGGTGAGTCTCTGGAATTCTCTGCCACAGAAGGTAGTTGAGGCCAGTTCATTGGCTATATTTAAGAGGGCGTTGGATGTGGCACTTGTGGCTAAAGGGATCAGGGGGTATGGAGAGAAGGCAGGTACGGGATACTGAGTTGGATGATCAGCCATGATCACATTGAATGGCGGTGCAGGCTCGAAGGGCCGAATGGCCTACTTCTGCACCTATTTTTCTATGTTTCTATGTTTCTATGTTCACGATTCCAGCATTTGCCTTTAGTTTATTGTCCCGGGTACCGAGGTAGAGTGAAAATCTAACAGTTCCATGTGTCTGCACGGTAGTCTTGCTTTAGTCACACATTGTGGAATGAAGCCAGAATGTCAAGATGTCCCTTTGACTCTTGACGAGTGTCTTGGGAATCATAAAATACTTAGCGTGTGCCCAAAGAGTGATCGAGCTTGATTTAAGCATCACATCCACTGCAACACTCTCTTGGAACTGCACTGGGATCATCTTAGATTATGAGCTTGAATCCCTGAAGTGGGACTTGAACTCTCAACCTCTTGATTTAGAGGATAAGCTTTTTACCCAGAGAATTACAGCTGTTATTCAAACCACTCATAAGCATCCTTTTAGCAATCTGGATCTTTCAGGTGAGATATGTTATTATTCGCTGACATATTATATTTTATGGACCTTATTGTTTGTAATCCCTGTGGTGGGTGAAATGTGCTATATAGATTGTAGTGGCAGGAGAATTTAGTCTGAGAAACTTTTCATCGATAACTATCAAAATACAGCAATTTTTGGAAGGCTCGGTGCAATCTGAAGATGGATTGAAACTCATTTCTTAGTTCGAACAAACGTACTTTATCTGTAAATGAGCCTTCTGGTCTCGTGTCTAATTCGGACAAAATCTTCATTTATGAACTGATTGGGCAAGGGGAGTTATATTGATCCCAAGGGAGAAAGTATCACAGCATTTGTGGTTTACATTTGGTTTTTGCTATTAAACATCTGTGAAACTCATTCCATCTTTCCATGAGCCCCATTTTAAATTTGTCCATGTGTTCCAAGCCAGCATTTTCGTGCCGCACTAAGAGGACAGTACATTGGCCGTTAGTTTGATCAGATCCTTCCTTCAGTATACAATTGAGTGCTAAAATCCCCACCAGACTTTTCAGTGAAGTCCGAAGGGTCTAGCTTGCAGGTGGCACAGTGGCGCAGCGGTAGAGTTGCTGCTTTAGAGTGAATTCAGCGCCGGAAACCCGGGTTCGATCCTGACTACGGGTGCTGTCTGTACGGAGTTCGCACGTTCTCCCTGTGACCTGCGTGGGTTTTCTCTGAGATCTTCGGTTTCCTCCCACACTCCAAAGACGTACAGATATGTAGGTTAATTGGCTTGGTAAATGTAAAAATTGTCCCTAGTAGGTATAGGATAGTGTTAATGTGCGGGGATTGCTGGCTCGGCACGGACCCAGTGGGCAGAGAGGGCCTGTTACCACGCTGTATCTCTAAACTAAACTAAACTAAACGAAACTAAAGTTCAACATTATATATGTAACTGAAGGCAGAAAATTCAGGAAATATTCAGCCGGTCAGGCAGCATCTGGGGAAAGAGAAACTGAGTTAACATTTCAATATGAAGGAAGGTCTGAAACTTTCAGATGGAGATGATACAAAGCTTTGCATTTGATGTCTGAGCATGAGTTGCTAGCAATTGTTTTTCTAGAATTAGAGAACAGTCCAGGGTCGCTTTGAAAGAATGGGTAGAAATAAATAACTGCAGGTGCTGGTTAATACACAAATTGCTGGAGTAACTTAGCAGGTCAGGCAGCATCTCTGGAGAACATGGATACTGTAGGTGACGTTCGGATCTGGAAAGGGGCCTCAGCCTGAAACATTACCTATCCATGTTCTCCTGAGATGCTGTCTGAGTTTCCCCAGCATTTTGTGCCCTTTTGAATGTATAGCTGGTGTTTTAGGGGCATTAAACAAGAATTCCCATTTGGTGTAGTTCATGCACAACATTTCATGTAGATTCAACGTCGAAAGGATCGAAGTAAAACAGAGTTCATATTTCAATATGAAGGGAGATCTGAAACATTGACTCAGTTTCCCTCTCCATGAATGCTGCCTGACGCTGAATGTCTCCAGCATTTTCTGGTGGTATTTTGGATTTCCAGCATTTGCAGTTTTTAAAACATTTTCATTTATTCCCTAACTGATGTCGTCAAAGTAGATTTGCTGATCTTAGGTTCTCATTTCTGTTGTGGGCCCATGCCAAACAGATGCCGACCCAATGACAGTATATGTACTTTGGAGATATTTGTCTTCTAGACGACTCTGTGGATCTCCCCTGAGAGACATTAAGCAGTGTGGCAAGTCCTGAATGCTGACTATTGTGAAGCAGATCATTACATCCCACCCAAGACCAAATTTGAGTTTGATTGGCCAGCGCTTTTACAAACAAACCTGTTTAAACCTCACTCGCAATGTGGAACATTCCATTCAGTGTGATTGCCGTGGTCAATTTTCTGTGATGAAATTGGCCGAACATCAATTGCATGCAGTAATGCTGTAAGCTAATGATGTGCATTACCCAGAAATAAGCCACTTGACCTTTTAACAGCGAGTCAGAAGGAATGAGTAGGATATCAAGTTTGTTTCACGTCACCCGTTTAGAAAGGTGCAAAGAAGAAGAATCAGGGCAGCTTAGGGCGGTGGTGCCAACGGCCTGAAGACTGAAGTGTGAAGAAGGGTCTCGTCCCGAAATGTCACCCGTTCCTTCTATCGACACAAAGTGCTGGAGTAACTCAGCGGGACAGACAGCATCTCTGGAGCGAAGGAATTACTGATGTTTCGGGTCGAGACCCTTCTTCAGACTGAAACGTCACCCAATTCCTTCTCTCCAGAGATGCTCCCAGTCCCGGTGAGTTATTCCAGCATTTTGGGTGTAACTTCGGCCTGAAGACCAGCTGCGCCCACTATAGGTGTTAAATTGGATCCCCACCCAAAACCTAAAGTGCGAGGGTACTGTCCAGAATGCGACCGATTGCATATTAGAGTAGTCACCAGCAACTGACACGAGGTCTCACCTTACTCCTGCTAAGTCCACTGACAAGGCAGTCCAACCACACTCATAATAAAATTCATCACGTGAGTTCAGGGGGGTGTTGTGGAAACTAAGGGGAAAAATAGTGATTGCTTCTCCCTGACTCTCAGTCTGAAGAATGGTCTCGACCCGAAACGTCACCCATTCCTTCTCTCCAGAAAATCCAGAAAATGTCGCGAGGGAAACTAGAGATAATGAAAAGGTACCGAACAAATCAGAGCTGGCATCAAAGACCAAGGAAAGGTGGAGCCCAAACTGATCCATTGTTGACTGTGTCCTCTCTCTCTCTCTCTCTGCAATTTTAGTAATTGAAGACCTTTTGATGATTTTCAGCACAATACTGTGATGGTATGTTACGACACTGAGTGCATTATTCTATTTTCTGGACAAAATCGGCTTTTGGTCATTGGTAGAACGGGAACCCAGGAATCGACTTGTTCCTCATACAATCTTTTTTGGACATGCCAAGATGGTTTTACAGCCAAAGAAACAACATTTAAAGTGTTAAAAGAAGGAACTGCAGATGGTGGAAAATTGAGGGTACACAAAATGCTGGAGAAACTCAGCGGGTACAGCAGCATCTATGGAGCGAAGGAGATAGGCAAATTAAGGAAGAAAGGTTTTGGCCCGAAACGTTGCCTATCTCCTTCGCTCCATAGATGCTGTTGCACCCGCTGAGTTTCTCCAGCATTTTGTGTACCCAACATTTAAAGTGTAGTCACTGTTACAATCTAGGAAAATCAGCACCTAAATTAGGCAAAGCAAGCTGTCACAGAAAACAATGTGATTACAATCAATAATATGTTGTTAATAACATTTAAGTTGAATAGAACACTCGGCATACACTGCAATCCCAACTCTTCTCTAAAGCACTGCGACAAAAATATTTAAGTCCAATTAAATGAATAGACAGGGCCTTGATTTAAAGTCTCATTGGAAATGACTCCAATTATCCACTTCAGGGAATATTAGGAGCACAACACAGTGTTGTCTAACTCCTCTGCCATAGATAGGTACAAAATACTGGAGTAACTCAGCGGGTCAGGCCGCATCTCTGGAGAAAATGGATAGGTGACATTTTGTGTGGGGACACAACTTCAGACACAAAAAACTGTCAAAAATCTACACAAAGTTCTGGAATAACTCAGCAGGTCAGGTATAATTTCTGGAGAACAGAGATGCTGCTTGACCCGAAAATAGACATAAGACACAAAAAACTGGAGTAACTCAGCGGGACAGGCGGCATCTCTGGAGAGAAGGAAGGGGTGATGTTTTGGATCTGGACCCTTCTTCAGACTGGTTAGGGATAAGGAAAACGAGAGATATAGACGGTGATGTGGAGAGATCAAGAACAATGAATGAAAGATATGCAAAAAGTAACGATGATAAAGGAAACAGGACATTGTTAGCTGTTTGTGGGGTGAAAATGAGAAGCTAGTGCGACTGGGGTGAGGGAGGGATAGGGAAAGAGGGAATGCCGGGTCTCCTTGAAGTGAGAGAAATTAATATTAATTCCACCGGGCTGTCAGCGGCCCAAGCGAAATATGGGATGCTGTTCCTCCAATTTCCATTTTGCCTCACTCTGACAAATGGGGAGACTGAGGACAGAAAGCTGCTTGATCACTGAGTTACTTCAGCACTTTGTGTCTCTTTCAGTTTTATATTGTTGCTTTTGTCATTTAAAAACGCAGTGATCCTGTGTGAGAAACTGAACGGCTGGAACATTAGCAATTTGGCCAATTAATTGAATGGATATTGCCCATATAAATAATAATTTGATTCAGTTATTTGGGGGAATTCAATGCCTTCTGACTGGCACACCTTGGGTTATGGAAGGAGAAAATAACTTATGAATTGCCACTGAATTTGTTGATTCACCCAACCAAATACTTGCTCAGGTCATGGATCCCTCGCTTCCCTTATGTGTTAATGCAAATTAAAATATAATGTGAAGAAGTATGAAACATGGCATTATTGGTCATGTTGGACAGTTCAATTTAGAGCGTTCATTAACTAGTCCATGTTGGCTTATGCTAATGTAAAATGAAAGCTAACTTATCAGAGGGAATAATGAAATTTCTCACAAAACAAGCCGGAGAAGTGAAAGGCAAATGATTTCATTGTTATTTTATTGCTGTGGAGAAGTATAACAGGTTTTTGCTGCAACATTATCAAAGAGTCAAGGCCAATAATTCTTTGAAACTGCGGCTGCATATTAAGAAGTGGATTGCATTTCAGACGGGGTCATAAAGACCCTTCCTTTGTATGAAGGTTAGGGCAGCATCTCATTAGTGCTGTGCTCCCGCATGCAAAGCTAAGGATATGTTTTAAGATAGATTCATCAAAAATATATTTTAGTGCAAAGAATTCAAATCAGAAAACTAAAATCTAATTGCTTGCTCGTTTTCAGTTTTCTATTTTTAATCCTTTGCAGTAAAATAAAACATAGAACATCCAATTAGGGAAATGATGGGGCAAAGGGTTTTCAACAGAACTGCATGAAATAAGGAAGAGGTGTTTGGAAATTCAGTCTCCAGGGGAAAAAATGTGAAAGCAGAAAGAGGAAGAGCTCCTCAAGGCTGCAAGCAAAACAATTGCGAGCAGAAGGTGCTGCAACAGGGGAACTGAATTGAAAAAATTGTAGCTCGTCTTATAGCATCAAAAGCTGCACCAGAAAAACTTGGGCATTTTCTGTCCTGATAGTTATTGAATTATACAGTGCGGATGAGCCCATTTGGTCTATTGTGTCATTGATAGAACTATGCAATTGATTCCCATCTCTTTCCCCATAGTCTTGCAAATGTTTTCTTTTTAAGTGTGCACTTTGGCTCCTTTAACCCCTTGATGACACAAACTAAAAACCCTCGTGTTTTCTAACAGTAAAATTGGTTTATTCCCTTCATTACTGTTTCCATTGTTGGTCATACTTATTTGGAGTGCAGAATTATATATAGTAAAATATTTACTGAAGTGCATGTAAAAAGGAATTTCACTGAACCTAGGTATATGTGAGAATAAAGTACCATTGAACCATTGAAGGCTTTCATACCACAAGAGTGCAACATTCATTCTGTACAGGAGAGGGATATTATACTCTAAAGCCATATCATCTTTCCAGCATAATAAACATAGGTATTTAAATACATTTGAAGAGCCTGTTACAGGCTAGGGGTATCTGTATTTTGCAGATGATAAGTAAAATACACTAAAGTAAGGTTAAAAAATAATCAGACACAAAGTAACTCTGCATGTCACATATTATCTCTGGAGAACATGGATACGAAACGCTTTGGGTCAAGACCCTTCTTCAGTCTGAAAGTCCTTACCCATGTTCTCCAGAGATGCTGCCTGACCCACTGAGTTAAACCCCTGTCTCACGGTGCGAGTTGGCTCACGAATGACCCCGAGTTTTCACTCGTGGTGATCACGTACAGCCAACGTAGCGGGAACGTCGGAACTCGCGCGATCAACTTGTCCACTCGTGGCGCTAACGGCAGGTACCCGTGAAACTTGTGAACTCGTGAAAAAAGTCAAACATGTTTGACTTTTTCCACGAGTCAAATTTCGTGGTCAAGTTTAAAATTGAAACATTTAAACTCAGAGTTATATCGTAGTGGCCCGTGCGTTAACTTTAGTGATCCGTGCGTCTACCGTGGGAACTCTTTAATAGACACAAAATGCTGGAGTAACTCAGCGGACCAGGCAGCATCTCTGGAGAGAAGGAATGGAGTTGAGACCCTTCTTCAGACTTACCCAAAACGCCACCCATTCCTTCACTCCAGAGATGCTGCCAGTCCCACTGAGTTACTCCAGCATTTTGTGTCTATCTATACTTTAGTTTCGGATATGATCAAGTGTAAGAAACGCAAACCAGACTACCTTCACATCAGAGAATCCTAATGTTCCTAATTTGGCCGAGGCACTTCACTGTTGGTGTGTAGGAAGGAACTGCAGATGCTGGTTTACACCGACAATAGACACAAACATGCTGGAGTAACTCAGCGGGACAGGCATCGCATCTGGAGAGAAGGAATGGGTGATGTTTCGGGTCGGGACCCTTCTTCAGACTCCCCGCTCATTCTTCCCTCGTCGATGTGAACTTGTGGGGGTGCGAGGAATCGGGCGTCGCTGGGTAAGGGGAAGAGAGGTTTTACTGCTGAATTATGCACAACAGAAGCATGAAGTGGGGGTAAGGTCCGTTTAAACTATCTTGTCGTCCCCCCCCCCCCCCCCCCCTAATGTTGGGAGAGAGAGGGGAGAGAGTTGTGCAAACAAACCACGGGAGACTGCATCTTTGGAGGGAAATCATAAAATGTAACCGAGTGCTTTAAATGCGAATCCCGGACTGCAGCAACAACACACGCCCTGAGCGGGAGAGGAACTTGGTAACTCAAGAGCAAACGGGAGGGGAACTTGGTAACTCTGGAGACGATCTCGGAACATCGCAGATTACCATACCCGTGGGAACTCGCCACAAACACTTGCACATCAACTTGGAATATCGTACACAACCACGAGTCTGTCACTCTGGGTCACTCGTGTGTCAACTCGCACCGTGAGACAGGGCCTTCACTCCAACACTTTGTGTCTTTTTTTGGAAAACCAGCATTTGCAGTTCCTTGTTTCTACATTTAGTTAGGTTAAATCCTTTGTCACTTAGCTGATCAGGAAAGTTTGTAGAAGAGTTGTGGTCGGAAATGTGGCAGTGAATTTGTACACAGCAAGCCTCTATATACAGTGATACAAAACTGACATGATAAACTGTGCTCTTAGTAATCGAGGGATAAATATTGACCAGACCATCGGAAAACTCTCTTGATTTAAGGAAGGATTGTCAGTTAGGCCAATTTTTATCTTTCAATGTTGTTACAAAATCTTTTAACTTGCACTTGAATGGACAAATGGGATATATTAATATTCCATCCAAGACTAACATCTAGATGATGCAACCCATTCTCGGTGTAACCGTAGAGTGTTAGGCTGTGATCAGTCCCTAGAATGTGCTTTAAGCCTTGCTGAGGCAGTAATGTTAATAACACGAAGATTGACTCACACCGGGAACCATCATTCAGTTGTTTCTGAGATATTTTAAATCACAGTCTACAGACTTCAATTATCCTCAAGAGTGAGTAGTTCTGGCTGTGCAATGGGCCTTTTAGTTACTATGAGTTCTCTTTGAGATCCACAGACAGCTGGCATTTTCATTTACTGGAGTCTCTGTTTTAGTTTCAGTTCTAGTTTTAGAATCCTCTGCCCAGGGGATAAGCCTGCGTTTGCTTGTTTGTTTGTTTGTTTGTTCCGGTGAAGGCGCTGTGCGCACGGCAGCCAGCCATCACTCGCTTGTCCTTTTCTTTTGTTTCCACTTTTAATTTCAAGTTTTCGTGTACCTTTCTTGTGCGTTGTGAATGTTGGCAAACCAATTTCCCTCCGGGGATGAATTAAGTTGTATGGTATCGTGACTCGAGGTCAAGTCTGGTGAGTTCTTGACAATAAAATAGCTTGCTTTCCTCAAAGGATTCTGATGAAGGGTCATCAGTGTGAAATGTGACCCAATTTCTTTCTATCTCCACCACTTTTTCTCCAGCATTTTCTGTTTTTATTTTTGAATACAGTACTAGCCTGCATAATTTTTCTTCATGTACCTGCATGTTACAGTTGTGCAAGACATACAGTGTAGGCCTGACTTGGAATATTGTGTTCAGTTTTGGTCACACTGTTGGAAGGATACTGAGAAGATTTACGAGGATGTTGATAGGACTTGAGGGCCTGATCTTTATGGAGAGATTGGTTATGCTTGGATTTTATTTCTTGTAGTGCAGAAGGCTGCAGGGTGATATAGAGGTGCATAAAATCATGAGAGGAATAGGTATGGTAAATGCACTGTCTTTTTCCCATGGTAGGGGAAACAAGAGGTAAATTGCATGGATTTGAGGTGAGAGGGGAAAGATTTAATAGGAACTTGAGTGGAAACCTTTTCAAATAGAGGGTGGTGTGTGTATGGGGTTAGCTATCAGAGGAAGTGGTTGAGGCATGTATAATAGTAAGATTAAATGAGAACTTACCTGTTCAAAGTTTGATCTTTATTTTATGAGGAGTTACGATGAGGGATTACGTGAAGAAGCCCCGCCAGGCGCATGTGCATCATACTTCAAAGCAGCGGAGTGAAAAACACACAAACCGATAGCCGAAGTAAGATAGTAAGGCTTACAGAAGACTAGAACTACCAGATGATCCTTTAGATTATGAGGGCCGGGAGCGGAGGGCACGTAATCCCTCGTCATAACTCCTCATAAAATATAGAACAAACTTCGAACAGGTAAGTTCTCGTTTAATTTTACTATTTTACTTCAGAGTCACGTGAGTGACTACGTGAAGATTTTGTAGCTCCGTGATTTTCATGCCGTAGATTCATTCCATATGACACACTGCTTCAGTTGACACAGTAGTGAGTAAATAATATATATTGAACATTGCTTGAAATTATGCAATAAGTATTTTAATAATAATAATAATAAATAAAAGAAAAGTAATAACCCCTCTATCCCAGGGGGAAATTACAACAAAGGATATGAAAGCAATGACATAAAAGAAAGCAAACAATCAAACAGAACCCGACACAGATGTCCAAACCCTGGCACCGTGACAACAGGTTTATCGTAAAACTTGGAAAAAGTTTCTTCTTTAAACCATCCTGCGGCCTCTAAAATTTGGTCGAGCGGTACGTCCTGTGCCTTCGCCGCGGATATGGTTGCCGCCCTGGTGGAGTGAGATTTAAACACATGAGTGTCTACTCCAGCTCAATCCAGAACCTGTTTTAACCATCTAGAAATAGTTTGTACTGTCACTTTTTTATATGGTTTCTTGTGGGTAATAAGCATTGCTGTCTCACAACCTCGGAGACTCTTGGTTATTTCAATATATTGAGTCAGATGCTTAACCACACACAATGTTTGGTCGACAGGGTATGCTTTAAAGATTACCTTGGTTCCAGCCTTCCCTGGTCTGTGTTGTTTAATTAAATCATAAACATAAAGGATAATGTTATCTGCAGACAAATGCATACAATCTAAACGTAACATTTGCAATGTTTGTACTCTTTGTGCTGACACTAATGCCATGAGTATTACCACTTTAAATGTTAACTTCTGAAAAGACAGTGACGTAATTGGAGCCCACTGTCAAAGCAATGTAAGAACTACACTGACATCCCAAATTTCTTTAAATTTTTATTTAAAGTTTATTTAAAGATTTTTATTTAAAATTCCTCTCATAAATCGGGACATCAATGGATGAGACCAGATAGATTGACGTTCTGAAAATTGTCCTAAATAGGAGGACAAAGCACTACGAGCACTATTAATGGCACTATAACTTAGGTGCTGATCAAAATGCAACATAGCAAGGAACTCCAATACTTCCGATATGTTTGCAGTATGATGAGATATATCTGACTGTATACAAAAAGCTTCCCATTTCTTTATATGAGACATATATTGTGACACTAGTGCTATCTCTCCAAGCTGCAGTTATGACATCCATGGTCCTATCCGACAGTCCAAGCCCTTGTAATGGTCTGGTCAGAACCTGCAGATTAACAAATTAATATGATCATGCAATGGATGAACTTCTTCTGTTACTGGTTGTACCAACAATTACTACAGCTGGGAATTGTCATAAATGGGTGAGTTATCATTCTGAGCATCAATGGGAACCATGGCTGTGTAGGCCAGTTTGGAACCACCAAAACGCCCGTGGCGGAGTCTTGCTCTATTTTGGTGAGACATTGCCTAATCAGACAGAATGGGGGAAAAGCATAGAAAAACATATTTCCCCAATGTAGGGAGAATGCATCCACCGCTACTGCTTATGGGTCAGGCTCCCATGAGATGTATTTAGGCACCTGGTGATTTAATCTGGATGCAAACAGATCAATGTCTGGTAACCCATACCGACTGACAATCTTTTTGAAAACTTGTGGATTTAACATCTATTCTGTATTGTCTTTGAACTTTCGTGATCTGTTGTCTACTACAATATTGTCTCTCCCTGGTAGATAGATAGCTGAAAGCCAGATATTCTGTGATATACACCAGTGCCACATCAGGCTGACCAGATAATCACATGATACTGATCTTACTTCTCCCATGTGATTGATATATGCCACAGCTGTGGTATTGTCTACTTATAATTGAACATGCAAGTCCTTCATTGTAGAACAATAAGCTTTCAATCCATAAAATGCCCCCAATAACTCCAAATAATTGATACCATATGTTTGGAGAATTAAATCCTCTTGGACAGTCCATCTACCACCACAGCGGGTGTCATTGTCCGTAGCCCCCCATCCGAGAGCACTCACATGAGTTTGCAATACCACTGAAGGTTGCTGAACAAAAATGTTTTTAGTAGCTTGTGCAACATTCCCAATCCATCACTGTAATTCAGCTAAAGCTTCCGTTGGTAACTGCATGGACCTATCAAAATGACCTGCACGTTCTTTTAGTGCTTGTGCTCTTGCCCGTTGTAGACTTTGATAATGGAGAGGACCAAACTCGACAGCAGGGAATGCTGCTACTATTTTACCAATAACCCTAGCTACTTCTCGGATGGAGTAATAAGGTTTGTCAGCAAGGCAACTACAGGCATTTGTAATATCCCCAACTTTATCTGTTGGCAAAGTTACTAACATAGCAACTGAATTAATGACAAACCCCAAATAACCAATAGTTTGAGATGGCTGTAGCTTAGATTTTGTTGGAATGATCAGAAACCCAAGCCTTTCAAACAGGCTTATTGTTGCTGAAATTGATTCTTCAGCTGATTCCTGAGTGGCATTTACAATTAAAATATCTTCAAGATAAGCAATGGCAATGTGATTTTGAGCTCTTAATAATGCCAGTGCTGGTTTCAATAATTTTGTGAACAGCCTGGGAGCTGACGTTAACCCATTAGGTAATGCTTTAAATTGCCACAGCTGACCCATCCAATTAAACTTCAAGTACCTACGATAATGGTGATGAATTCAATTTTGTGAGGTCCAGAATGACTCTACAACCTCCATCTTTCTTTGGCCTGGGGAATATATTGGACACAAATTGTTGCGGATGATACACTGTACTTTCAATTACTCCTTTATCAAATAAATTTCTAACTTCTTCTTTTATCTGAGAATTTTCAGGTGCAGAAAACACCAAAACCCGATTAGGTTTATTCTGTACAGGTGGATCAACTCCTTCCATAAATTCAATTGTAGAACCTGACACAGTATCTAATATAAACCAATCAGATGTTATACAGCACCATTCATCATAAAACAATTGTAATCTACCACCAACCGGAGGTTGTTCCCCAAAAGTTTTCTCTGTGATGGAATGAATTCTTTGTACCTCAGCAAATGACCGTGACAGTCTCCTTCTTCCAACAAATGGGTTGACATTGGGCTGTGATGGGTAATAATACCTTCTCACCACTCCCCTGCCTCTGCTTGTTCCCGCTCCCGAATCAAACCCACTTCTCATCCAGCCAGTTCTTTGGCCATACATGAAAGGTTTCATGAGGCTGATAGTCTATGCCTCCTCATCAATTTCTTTAATTTGCTTACGCAGGTTCTCTCCGAAAAAATAAGCGGGAGCTTGAACATTACTTGATTTGCACACACCTGCAAATCTAGGGTGCAGTATGGGCCGAATGGCGATTTTCCTCATACAATTGATCTCAAAAGAAGAATTACAAAACAACGGCAACATGTCTTTTTGTAGCTTAGGCATTGCACACCCTTCTACCTGCTTCCCAAAAGCAGTGATGCCAGCCGCAATAAGCTTGAGGACCTGCTGGAAACGTATTTCCTGTCCTCGCATTGTTGAACTCAAGGGGGTCTAAACTGCCAGATTCACCCTGAGCGACGCACAATTCACAGGTGTTTTATAAAGGTGTACTGTCTCAACCATGACAGTCTCTTGAAGCTGGTGAGAAACCAAATAGTTTATGTTGGCCGCCAGGTTTTCTTCCATGGCCTCACCGCTCCCTTCTGGTATAGCAAAGAATTGTGCTACATCAGGTACATCTGGAGTTTTACTATTGTGCTGTGGTGGGTATTCAAGACCAGAAACACCACCTTCTGGGTCAGTCTCCTGCCGCCCTGGTACTCCTGAGACTTGCTCAAAGGAGACTTCTTCCAGACCTAAACAAGGCTCTGGAGGTTCACATTCCCATGTTGTATAGGCACCATATTCTTGATATGGAACCCCCTCAGGGGCTTCCTGGGAATATTCTGGTTCTTTGGACCCTTGGTTGATCAGGTTTTGGAGCATTTTAGTCTTGCTCTCGGGAGACCTCATCCAGACCTAAACAAGGCACTGGAGAGTCAGATTCACATTTTTAACAGGCACCATACTCAGTGTATGACACTCCTTCGGAGGCTGCGTGGGAAATCTTTTTTAGTCTTTGGACCCTTGACTGAGTAAAGTGTGGAGCATTTTCTCCCCCACATTCTTGTCCTGTCTTGGAGGAGAGTTACTTTATTTTACATTTTCTTGTGTACTTGTGCATAAAACTAAGAAAACTGCATCTGGTAACACATACTCAGAGCAGACCTTGTAGGTACTTTCCTATCGTTGTGGCCTCAGTGCCCTGCGACACTAGAGCAGCTGGAGGGTTATTAACTACGGAAAAAACGGCCACCGGAACTGGCACCGCACTTATCTATTTTCCCGATCGCTGCGATGGGACCACAATGCTGTGTGACCCACGCTTGCTCCTCCCGCTGTACCACAAGCTCCTGCTGACTCGCAAGCCAGCCTTACGGAACTTAACTCTCGCTGGAAAGTTTATTAAAAATACTTACCTGTGAGGTTTTCTACTTTCTACTCTCCAGCTCCGTTCAAAGCGACATGCATCGATGTAATGATGCGCATGCGCCTGGCGGGGCTTCTTCACGTAGTCACTCACGTGACTCTGAAGTAAAATTAGCATATTTGGACTGGAACATGGATAGGAATGGTTTAGAGGGTTATGGGTCAAATGCAGGTAAGGGGGGGATAACGTAGATGAGGCATCTTGGTTAGAAAAGACAAGTTGGGCCTAAAGGGTTATTTCACTGTTGTATGATTCTATGACGCTAGTCCGCCATCACTGAAATCAATCAGGGGAACATTTGCTGCACTCCTTCAATTGTTTATACCCTATCCCTGCTTAGGTGGGATGGCCAGAACTGTGCACAATATTCAAGTTTTTGTTTCACCATTGTCTTAAATATTAGAGCAAGAAGCCCTCTGCCTATTCACAAATCCTCTTACAATGAAGGCAAACAACCATGTGCCTTCCTAATTGCTTGTTAAATGTTCATATTCACTTTTAGTGATTCGCGAGAAGAACTTCGAGGTCTCTCAGTGCACAAATACCTTTCAAACATTAATAGACTTTTGCCATACATTCTACGTAAATGGATGGCCTAATGTTTTTTTAATGTTGTATTCCATGGGTCATGTCTTTGTCCATTTCCTTAGCCAGGTAATATCCACGCAAAGCTTCTCTGCATCGACTTCACATTTTATTCTGCTATCTAGCTTTGTGTAAGAAAAAAAAAGTTGGAAATATCACTCTTGATCCCCTCATTCAATCATTGCTATGGATTGCTAACGGCTGGGGATGCAGAACCAATCTTTGCAGCAACTGTCTGCTCACAGTCTCCAAACCTCAAAATAACCCATTCATTCTTTCTCTGCACCGTCTGTCCATTGGCCAATCTACATTCCCCACTGGTACATTATTCCCATTACTGTCTATTGCGATTTTGTTTCTTGAGTTGACTATCTTCTGACAGGCTCAATATGCAACATCCACAGGTTCGTTCTTTTCTCGTCCATTAGTTACAATCTCCGAAACGTGCAACAGATTTGTCATACGTGACTTCCCTTCCACAAATCAGTGTTGATTCAGCCTAATCCTATCATGATTTTCCAAGTGTCCTGTCACCACTTCCCTACTAATAGATTCCAGCTTTTTTCCTTGCTGCTGATGTCAGGCTCACTGATTTGTAGTTTGCCGTTTTCTCTCTTCTTTGGAATGCTGTTTGGCCGCATGTTGGTGGTTTGAATAGAAATCTCACGGTGAGGTGATTTTGTAGTGCCACAGCATCATACAGCATGGGAAAGGGCCATTCAGTTCACCATGGCCATATCAAGCAGTGGTCATCCATACATATTATTCATACCTTTCAGCGCTTGGCCTATAGTCATTTACTCTCTAGGGGTTTCAAGCGCTCATCTAAGCACTTCTCAAATCCTCTCACTTACTCTGCTTCCATCGCCCCCTCTGACAATGTACTCCGCCACTCTCTGGGTGAATATAATCCCACTGGGAAACCCCCCTAAATCCTTTACTCCTCTCAATCGTTACCCAAGAACTGTGTCACGAGTAACATTTGAGTTTGGCATTTCTAATCAGTTATTGCTTGCAACAGATTATAAAAGAAACCTTCAGTGAAATTTGGTTTGAGCAGAATAGAAGAATGCGGGATAAAAAAATGGATGGAATGTTAATTGAAATCTAACAGCACACAGGGGATTGCAATACAACATGAGGGAAATGTTTGACAAAGCAATCCAGATGAAAAAAGGACTGCCTAGTTTTATTCACAATCTTTGTGGAAATTGTTCATGTATCTACGTAATAGACTTTCACTTTCAGACTTTGTATGGAGGCAATGGCAATAATTTCCCATGTACATTCCATTCAATGTCCTTGTGGCTTCCCCTGCCATAGGATTCATTGGACACCATTGTCCTCAGATGGCCTCCATCTATGCTGCATCGTTATTCGGTTCAGTGTGTTGTTAAGGAATGATAGCCTTTATAATTAGTTTCTTTCATGGTGGAAGTTGGCCCTGATATCTGCCAGTTTACCTGTCTGCCTCTTGAAGACCCAACACAATAGTTCCCTTGGAACCATCTCAGGTGAAAGCAGAACTTTCATAACAGGATCTTTCAGAGTGATCAACAGTATATATTTGCAGGGTGCACAAACTGCTGGAGAAACTCAGCGGGTGCAGCAGCATCTATGGAGCAAAGGAGATAGGCAACGTTTCGGGCCGAAACCCTTCTTCAGACTGAAGAAGAAAGGAAAAAGGAGGAGGAGGAGCCCGAGGGCTCAGGGAGAGGTAGGAAGGGGAGGAGACAGCAAGAGAGAATTTGATGTTCATCCCAAGAGGATGCAGACTCCTCATGCGGAATATGAGGTGCTGTTACTCCAATTTGGGGTTTTGCTCACTCTGGCCGTGGAGGAAGCCCAGGACAGAGAGGTTGGATATGGAATGGGAGGGGGAGTTGAAGTGCTGAGCCACCGGGAGGTCGGGTTGGTTAATGCGGACCGAGCAGAGGTGTTTGGCGAAACGATTGCCAAGCCTCCGCTTGGTCTCACCGATATAGATCAGCTGACATCTAGAGCAGCGGATGCAATAGATGAGGTTGGAGGAGGTGCAGGTGAACCTCTGTCAGACCTGGAATGACTGCTTGGGTCCTTGAATGGAGTGGAGGGGGGAGGTAAAGCGACTAGTGTAGCATCTCTTGCGGTTGCAAGGGAAAGTGCCCGGGGAAGGGGTGGAGCAGGAGGAAAGGGAAGAATTGACAAGGGAGTTGCGGAGGGAGCGGTCTTTGTGGAAGGCAGACGGGGGGGAGGTCGGAAGATGTGGCGAGTGGTGAGGTCACGTTGGAGGTGGCGAAACTGGCAGAGGACTATGTGTTGTATGTGCCGGCTGGTGAGGTGAAAGATGAGGACGAGGGGGTCTCTGCCCTTGTTGCGAGTGGGGGGATGGGGAGAGAGGGCAGTGTTGCGGGGTATGGAGGAGACCCTGGTGCGAGCCTCATCTATAGTGGGGGAGGGGAATCCCCGTTCTCTGAAGAATGAGGACATTTGTGATGACCTGGTGTGGAACACCTCATCCTGGGAGCAGATGCGGTGTAGACGGAGGAATTGGGAATATATGGATTGAGTCCTTACAGGAAGCAGGGTGGGAGGAAGAGTAGTCCAGATAGCCATGGGAGTCAGTGGGTTTATAGTGGATGCAGAGTCTATCACCTGCAATGGAGATAGTGAGGTCAAGGAATGGTAGGGAAGTGTCGGAAATGGTATGAACATTGGCATGAGCATCGAATTCTCACGATTCTGTTAACCCTTGCTGTCTCCTCCCCTTACTACCTCTCCCTCAGCCCTCGGGGTCCTCCTCCTCCTTTTTCCTTTCTTCCCCCCAGCCCCCCATCCGCCTGAAGAAGGGTTTCGGCCCGAAACATTGCCTATCTCCTTCCCTCCATAGATGCTGCTGCACCCACTGAGTCTGTCCAGCATTTTGTGTACCCTCGATTTTCCAGCATCTGCAGTTCCTTCTTTAACAGTATACATTTGCACTTGTTTTTAAGGTCTTTTGAGGTTGACAATTGAGTGTTTTGTCAAACACTCCACTGCGGCGAGCCTCAACGACTTCCGCCCAGTTACACTCACCCCTATCATCGCCAAGTGCTTTGAAAGGCTGGTCATGGCACACCTCAAATGCTGCCTACCTCCCACTCTGGACCCCTACCAGTTTGCATACCGCAAGAACAGGAGCACGGAGGATGCCATCTCAACGGCACTCCACTCCGCCCTCTCCCACCTCGACAACAGAAACACTTATGTGAGAATGCTGTTCATCGATTACGGCTCAGCATTCAACACCATTATCCCCTCTAAATTGATCGCCAAACTCGATACATGGTACCAACACCGTCATCAAGTATGCAGATGGCACGACGGTGATTGGCCTCATCAGCGACAACGATGAGTCGGCCTACAGGGAGGAGGTTCAGCTCCTAACAGCGTGGTGTGCCGACAATAACCTGGCCCTCAACTCCAAGAAGACCAAGGAGCTCATTGTGGACTTCAGGAGATCAAGAGGCTGCACGCACAACCCCATCCACATCAACGGGACGGAGGTGGAACGTGTCTCCAGCTTCAGGTTCCTGGGGGTCAACATCTCCGATGACCTCTCCTGGACCCACAACACATCTCGCTGATCAAGAAGACTCACCAGCGTGTCTTCTTCCTGAGGAGACTTAAGAAGGTCCACCTGTCTCCCCAGATTCTGGTGAACTTCTACCACTGCACCATCGAGAGCATCCTTACCAACTGCATCACAGTATGGTATGGTCACTGCTCTGTCGCCGACCGGAAAGCTCTTCAGAGGGTGATGAAGATCGCCCAACGCATCACAGGCTCCTCACTCCCCTCCATTGAGTCTGTCCATAGTAAACGATGCCTGCGCAGGGTGCACGGCATCGCCAGGGACAGCTCACACCCCAACCGTAGACTGTTTACCCTCCTCCCATCCGGGAGACGCTACAGGTCCCTCCGCTGCCGGACCAGCAGGCTCAAGAACAGCTTCTTCCCTGCGGCTGTCACACTTCTCAACGCTGCACCTCAATGACTGCCTGTCTCCACCCCTCCCCCCCCTCCCCCACCCCCCCGGACTGTCCAATCACCAGCAAATTGCACGGATACCACTGTATATGTATAGATGTATATACTCATACTACTGCGCAATTACTTGTTTATTCGTAAGTTCGCCCATCGGAGATACCAACTGCATTTCGTTGTCTCTGTCAATGACAATTAAAGATTGAATTGAATTGTTCTATCAAATGTCCCCAAGATAGTTGGCTCCAACTAAATCATTTGCCATCATATTTTGTGAAAGGAAGTATGTTAACTTGTTTATTTTCAGCACAACCTTTCTTGACCTCCTCACCTTCTTTAATTGTTGGACAGCTTGCCTGACATCCAACACTGGAAGAGCCCTCTGTCCAAACACTGGGACATCTGAAGACACATTCTTCAGTCCTGGTCTCAAACTCCATTACATATTAATTGATTCCATCCTTCTTCCTGACATCTGTCTGAAGCCCAACCGCACTGTTCACAATCTTGGTGTCATATTTGGCCCGGAGGTGAATTTTCACATCTGCGCATTCTCTCAATGATTTCCATTTCCATAACACCTCCAACCACGATCCTGTGTTAAAGCAACCCCTATCCATGCTTTATTATTTATACTTCTGGCTACTGCAACATCCTCTTGGCCCGCGGCATTCTTTCTGTCCTCCATAACCTAGTTATACAAAAGTTTGCTGCCTCTGCTGTAATTTGTGCCAACTCCTTTCTGAACTTCACCCTTGATTGCTGATCCAGGCTGGGTCCTGATTAAGTAAAGATTCGATTGTAAGATTCTTGGCTTCTCTCCAAAATGCCCTCAAGGCATCAAAACCCTTTGCATGTCTGCTATTTTGTCCTTGTGATGGTTACTGAATGTAATCTCTCCATGATTGGCGGTATGACTGTTCCAGGATTCCTGATCGCCGTTGTTCTGTAATATACGCCTTAAAACCCATCCCTTTGTTCACCTGGTAAATGGGGTTATGTTGGTGGAGCTGGATGCATAAGCTTGGGAGGAGGCTTGAGTGGAGAATTAAGGTCACCATGAGCTTCATGCCCCCTTTCTGTGCTGGACATCCGTTCCCTGGCTATTCCTCACACAGGGGATCCACCCTCGAACCTCCGATCTCGAGGTCAGGAATAACAGGTAGTGATGATTTTCCCCAGATGTATGTTCACCGCATGCTGGCATGTGCCGTGAGTAATTACTCAAGGGAGACAGTCAGTCGACTTAAAAAAAAATTTTAAACCGTGCATGCGCAGTCAGTCGACTATGGGAGGCAGTCAGTCGACTATGATTTGTCTTCAAAAGCCTTATCTCTTAATAAAATATTAAAAAATATATAGCACAAAGAAATTTACTTTCCACATTATTTGTCCATGAACTTAAGATAATGTTGGAAAAACCCGCCAAGAAAACAGGCGGACGATGAACGCATGCGCAGCGCCTTGCGCAGCACGCATACGCTCAGTCCACGGTGCAAAGGCAGAATTTCTGTTGCCTTTCTTGTCCGTTGTAAGTGAAGGTTTGAAGCACCGTCCACGGCACATGAGTTGCACGTAGTTTTGCGTATTACATATACCGTGGATGAAAGGGCCGGGAAAATTATGCCTACCTAAGAGATCGATTAATTAATGAAAATAATAACCATTTAATAAATTATGCATGTAATTTTGTGCATTAAGTTGCCAATAGTAAATGAATTGGAAATCTTTACTATTTATATTTAATAATCACCTTTTTATAATTTTAGTCAGGGTAGGCACTGCCTACCTTGCCTACCCTGACGGCACGAGCCTGGCCACACGTGGGTATCAAAAACATGCACTGTTGCCACTGGCTGGTGAAAAGGAAGAGGTCACAAAATGGGTCACTAATTGTGAAAAGGAAGAGGTCACAAAATGGGGAGAGCTGTTTTTGTTTTATGCATTGTCATCTTGATCCAGAAGTAGATGGAACCCCATTCTATTGCATCTTTCAAAAGAATATTGGATAAACACATTAAAAAAAACATTGGAGGTAGTAGAAGGGAAGTGCAAAGACGTGGATATATTTGAATGGGTTTGCAAAGAACATGAGCTGAGTGGCCTTATTACTTGGGTGTGTAACTCTATTTAACAAAGTATCACAGGAGCAGTTGACAAAGTTATTTCTCAGACAAGTTGCTGAAATATTTAATTGTAACTCTGTTGATAGCTGAATAGTGCAATGTAATATTTTAAACCGCTGCCTACAGTTAGACTGCTTTATCTACCAGGAACTATTGAAGGTTAGCCACAGTATTTTAAGCAACATCATTATCATGCTCTGTTCCCTCACATCCATCCCCAATGTCTTTAAGATAAAGAACAGTTCTCCTGTGAACACACGCACATGCCTTCTAAGTTACTAATTGGCTGAAGGAAAGAATGCTGTCTTCCTCAATGCCATGTTTCTTGACAGGCTCCAATTTTTCATTGTCCTAACGGCTGTGGTATAAAGTCAAGGCCATCTCGGTCCCTGGAGGTTGTACAGCTCTGTAATGTGAGGTCCTCATTCACTTGTGTGGTTTGGAGTGCATCACTATAACAAGCGTCCCAATATTCATGCAGCAAAAACATGTAGGATTACTCGGGTTTATTTATAAATTAACAATTATACAACCAACACCGCGGCGCAGCGGTAGAGTTGCTGCCTTACAGCGCTCGCAGTGCTGGAGACGCGGGTGCTGTCTGTACAGAGTTTGCACGTTCTCCCCGTGACCTGCGTGGGTTTTCTCCGAGGTCTTTGGTTTCCCAAGCTTCCACATTGCTGCAGACGCTGAAAATCTGAAATATATCAAAAAATATTGAGGACACTGGGAAGATCAGGCGAGATAAACAGGGTTAATATTTCAGGCTGAGAACCTTTCACCAGTACTTGGAAAATAATATAAATTAGTTTGCAGTGCGGTGAGATTGAAAGAACTTGCACTGGACATTACTTACTTATAGATAACCTGCAGAAAGTGATAGTTAAAACAACAGCAGAGTCTCGTACCACCTAATAATTAGGGAAGGCTGCAACTAATCACATAAATTAAACCACATCTTTGATATTTTGATCTAGTTTTCAAAACAAGTTGTATACAACTACAATCCATTCTCTGGTGTAATTAAAGCTTCATGTTAACAATGCCAATGTGCAATTGCATAACTCATGCCAGAACCTCTTAACAAAGGCCAAATCGATTCCCTTAAAATGAGCCAATAACTCAATCAAAATAGCGTGGAGAATTGCAACTTCACTGGGTCCAGCAGTCACATAATGTTCAAGGCCAAAGCTTTTCAGAAGCAGGACTTGTTATAAGCAAATGTTTTAAATATTTTTTAAAAAGCTGTAGTTAAAGAAAAGTGGAAGACCATTTACACTTCTGTTGTGTTTAACCTCAGTGTTGAAGGCAAAACTGGCTTGGGGGAAAGGTTAAAATCCAATGGATGGCCCAAGTAAGAGCACACAAAGATGGGAGGAGGACATGTGTAAGAAGGAACTGCAGACGCTGGTTTACACCAAAGTGAGGTGGGAGGGGGGTCTACAGATAGAGGTGCTGCCATGTGCCTGTAGCCTTTGTTCTTCTTGGTGACGAGACCAGAGGTATATGGGGTGCTGTTGCAATGACCCTGGCGATTAACCACAGTGCTATTCACAGGGTGGCACGTTGCAGCCTCAGTGTGACAGTGTGGAAGGATTAAATATTTAGGCAGTGTGCAAATCAAATGGGCTGCTTTGTCCTGGAGGGTGCTAAATTAAGTTTAGTTTAGTGTGAGTTTAGTTTATTGTCAAGTATACCGAAGTACAGTGAACAGCCTTTGTTGCGTGCTAACCAGTCAATGGAAAGACAATACATGATTACAATCAAGCCATTCACAGAGTAAAGATACATGATAAAGGAAATAATGGGAGAAACGTTTAGATAACGCAAGATAAAGCCAGTAAAGTCCAATCAAACATAGTCTAAGGGTCTCCAATGAGATCTCTTCGGAATGCTTTGGTTCCTCCCAAATCCCCGTGGAAAACTTTGGGGATTCATTCATTCATCATCGTTGAAAACATTAGCGACGCAGTGGTGCTGGTTTCCAACGGGAACTGTGACGGACGCATCACACATCTCTGTCCTCCAGTTCCTGCGGACTTCCGCCGCTGGAAATATAGGATTTTGGTGTGTGTGCTTTATTATCATTCTTTACTATGTACGACAGTGATCGCAACTTCTACTGAAGTGTGGATGGCCGTTCAGTCATTAGAAGCTCATCCGTCCTTTGACAGGTCTTGTTTTTGGTCCTGCTGGGGTTCGCAGCCCCCTCCTGACCTGGCAAACCAGGTGGGGGAGACGGTTTAGTCGCCCAACCATCCGACCATGGTGCAGGTAGCATGGGATTACATGGTACCCGTGGCGGAGGGAACCCCCACCAGACAACACCCCCTCCCTGAATCCAAATGTTATGAGATGCTCTTTGTGATGTACTCATCCAGTCAAGTGCACACTATCCCATTGCACTCATGATGTGCCTTGCAAATGGTGGAAAGGGATTGGGAAATTTGTAAATGAATCACAATCTGGAGGATTCTCAGCATCTGACCCACTTTGTAGCTGCTGACTACGCAGGTCCAGTTTAGGTCTCTGATTAATGACGGCATCTCCTCCCTGCTCATTCCCTTGGGTGAATGATGCTGAAAGGAAATCACAATTGCCATCCTGTTCCTGTTCAAGGGTGAGTGGAGATGGTCATTTGCAAATTGTCATATGTCAGCTGATCCACGAATCCTATCTGGGTTGTGCCAAACTGCAATAGGATTGGCGGGACATAATGTGGGCAGTATGCTTCAAGTGGGCTTTATGTAGGTTGGTGATTAGGAGGTTAGGAAGGAGACCCCTGGAGATTTGAATCTGTAGATGACGAGGGAGCTTTGAAGTTCAGCTCATGATTGAACAGGACAAAATACTGGATAGTGATAAAACTAGCAATCAGTAACATGGTGGTGGGGGGGGGGGGGGGGGGGGGGTTGGGGGGGAGGGGGAGCAACAGTGGGTGTGGGGAGGTCAATGTCTCACTTGAAAGATGTTAATAATGCAAAGCAGTGCTCCCTCGACATAAGCTTAAGGTTAAGGAACCCATAGGGTGTAGTGACCATAATATGATATGATTCAGCCTGCAGTTTGAGAGGGAGAAGAAGAAATCAGGTTTGTCGCTGTTACTGTTGAGGGACCCTGGCCCTGGGAACGGTGGAGCAGCAATGTCAGGAGTTCCTGGGGGGTAATTTGGAAGACAGGATGTTTACATCCCGAAGAAGAGGAAAGATTCTAAGGGTGAGAATGAGATGACCGGGATGTTGGAGAGGGTGCAGAGGAGGAATACGACCGGAAATATCGCCTGTCCATGTCCTCCAGAGATATTGCCTAACCTGCTGATTTAAAGGGTTACACCAAAAGCTGGAGAAACTCAGCGGGTGCAGCAGCATCTAAGGAGTGAAGGAGATAGGCGACGCTTCGACCCGAAACGTCGCCTATCTCCTTCGCTCCTTAGATGCTGCGGCACCCGCTGAGTTTCTCCAGCTTTTTGTGTAACCCTCGATTCTCCAGCATCTGCAGTTCCTTCTTTAAAACTGCTGATTTAAAGGCCTGTCCCACTTTCACGACCTCATCCACAACCTCTGCCGAGTTTGCCCTTGACTTGTACTCGCAGCATGGTCGTCACGAGGGCGCAGGAGGGCGAAGGAGGTCGTAGGTAGGTTGTGATGCTAGTCGTAGGTACTCGTGGCATCAAGTAGGTCGGGGCATTTTCCTAGCTGGATGAAAAATATCCACGAGCAAAAAAGGTCCTGAATTAGGTTGTGAAAGTGGGACAGACCCTTTACTCCAGCACTTTTTGTCTGGCTTTATCTAGGTTCTCAGGTAATAATCATAATTCCGTGGTATTATTTCAAATAGTTGCAGTCGTCCCCAGCGCCCTGGCCAGGATTCTTTCTTCAATCAACGTCACTGAGCTCTGGGGTCATTATTACCTGCTGTTTGTGGATACAGTGAGTGCAAATTGGTTCCTGAGCTTCATATGTTCCAAGGCACTTTCACTTTAAAAGGACTTCATTGGCTGAAAAGTGCCTTGGGATTTTACGAAAGGCATGATAAAAATACAAACCTTTCTTTATTGAGTCACAAAGTACCTCAGTATCTCTGTTATTCCAAATGGACAGGACTGATAGAATGTGCTTTTGATTCAATACTATATGAAACACATTTAAATGGTAATGCATGTGGTGACAAGCCATGAAATCTCCTTCCCTTTCCTATTTCACTTTGCTTGCCATATAAACATAGAGTAATGTTGATTAATGTACGATATGCAGTGACAATGTTGGTCTTAAACAGAATGCAGATTGTGCTCAGGTGATATGTTATATTGGGCTGAGAGATTCATAATGCGCAGATGATCGTGAAGTCCTGCCAGCTTCGTTTCTCTGAGAGATAAATGGTTCTCAAAGCAATGTAAATAGACAAGGACACAAGAATTTTCTTCATCCTTCACTCATTGCAAGGCACAGAAAGACTGAATTTCGGTCACCGCAACAGTTCATTAAATTCAAGGGCAGTCACATGAATTGCCTGAAGGATCATTATAGCCTCTTCTCCTACTTGTACTGTCAGTGCTGATTCACAGTGCTTTCGTTTAAACTATAGCACTAATCCAGTTTATCTTTCAGTACTGTATTAGACCGGAAGAAGAGGTGGAGGAAAATATAACTACTAATGTTTTCAGTTTAGGTAATTCTTCTTTTGTTTCTTTCCGTTTCTTTGCTTCCTTCCATTCTCTGTGAATAAATTGACAGCTTAAGAAACCGCGTTACATATAGATATTAATGAAGCATTTGGCTTCATCTCGTAGGATTAAAGTTTTTGCTTTCTTTTGTGTTCAGTGCCAGGGATAAACACTGTCCACTCCAGGATACTTGAGTGTGATGTCAAGGCCCTGTCCCACTTGGGCGTCATTTGCGCGTCACGAAGATGGCGCACAAAGAATTTGTACATTCCAAATTCCTGGGGCGCCGCGCGCGACACTGCCTACATCACCACACACCATGCCCGCGTAATGCGCACCATGCACGCATCACGTACGTGGCACGACTCGTATGTCGTGACGTGTAAATGATGTTGCATAAATTACACACAAATGACGCCCAAAGTGGGACAGGCCCTTTAGGCTATGTTTTTGCTGACTTTCTGGTTAATGTTTTCTGAGGAGGTGCAAGGTGTCCTCTTTGTTTCATGTAATAAAGTGCATTAGCAGGATGATAAGAATGATGCAATTGTAAATCAAGTTCACTGAATCTGAAGTCTGAAAGAACTTGTGGAGGAAGGAACTACACATGGTGGGGTTTAAACCAAAGACAGGCAGCGGGACAGGCAGCATCTCTGGAGGGAAGGAATGGGTAATGTTTCGGGTCGAGACCCTTCTTCAGACTGAGAGTCAGGAGAGAGGGAGTAAAGATATGGAAGGGTAAGGTGTTAAAATGACAGATCAAAGCGGATGTTGATAAGGAAATGTAGAATGGTTAATTGTTGGCTGAGGTAAGGATTCCTGGCCCTAAACTTAACCCCTCCTAGTGTAGTCTAGTGTGAATAAGGGTCTCGACACAAAACCATGTCACCCATTCCTTTTCTCCAGAGATGCTGCCTGTCCCGCTGAGTTACTCCAGCATTTTGTGTCTATGTTCCGTCTCAGAAAGGACTTCACAGGACACAATCGTTTTTGCAGTACCAGATGTTTAATTTTCCAACAGACCATTTATTTTGTGGCCATTACTAATGGCGACTTTTCTACAAAGCAGAGGCCACGCGCCAACTCTCGGACACCTCCTCCTACTTACCCCTGGACCATGACCCCACTGACGAGCACCAGGCCACCATCTCGAGCACCATAACCGGCTTCATTAACTCCGGCTCCCTACCCCCCCGAGCCTCCAACCTCATCGTTTCCCAGCCCCGCACAGCCCGATTTTACCTTCTCCCCAAAATCCACAAACCCGACTGCCCCGGCAGACCCATTGTCTCTGCCTGTTCGTGCCCCACCGAACACATTTCCACATACCTTGACTCCATCCTATCCCCCTTTGTTAAATCCCTCCCCACCTATGTTCAAGACACCTCAGACACTCTCCGTCGGCTCCGCACATTCCGTTGTCCAGGCCCCCATCCTCTCATCTTCACCATGGACGTCCAGTCACGATACACCTGCATCCCCCACCAGGATGGTCTCAAAGCCCTCCGGTACTTCCTCGACCAGAGGAGCAACCCATACCCATCCACTGACACCCTCCTCCGCCTAGCGGAGTTGGTCCTTACCCTAAACAACTTCTCTTTTGACTCCTCCCATTTCCTCCAAACACAAGGCGTAGCTATGGGCACACGCATGGGCCCTAGCTACGCCTGCCTCTTTGTCGGGTACGTCAAACAATCTTTGTTCTCGACGTACCAGGGCCCCACCCCCGACCTTTACCTCCGTTACATTGACGACTGCTTTGGTGTCACCTCCTGCACCCACGCAGAACTGACTGACTTTATCCATTTCACCACCAACTTCCATCCGGCACTCAAATATACTTGGACCATTTCCGACATTTCCCTACCATTCCTTGACCTCACCATCTCTATTGCAGGTGACACACTCCTGACTGACATCCACTACAAACCAACTGACTCCCACAGCTACCTGGACTACTCTTCCTCCCACCCTGCTTCCTGTAAGGACTCCATCCCCTATTCCCAATTCCTCCGACTACGCCGCATCTGCTCCCAGGATGACGTGTTCCACACCAGGTCATCGCAAATGTCCTCGTTCTTCAGAGAACGGGGTTTCCCCTCCCCCACTATCGATGAGGCTCGCACCAGGGTCTCCTCCATACCCCGCAACACTGCCCTCTCTCCCCATTCCCCCACTCACAACAAGGGCCGAGTCCCCCTGGTCCTCACCTTTCACCCCACCAGCCAGCGCATACAACAGATAGTCCTCCGCCAGTTTCGCCACCTCCAACGTGACCCCTCCACTCGCCACATCTTCCCATCTCCCCCCTATCTGCCTTCCGCAAAGACCGCCCCCTCCGCAACTCCCTCGTCAATTCTTCCCTTCCCTCCTGCTCCACTCCTTCCCCGGGCACTTTCCCTTGCAACCGCAAGAGATGCTACACTTGTTCCTTCACCTCCCCCATCCACTCCTTTCAGGGACCCAAGCAGTCATTCCAAGTCCGACAGAGGTTCACCTGCACCTCCTCCAACCTCGTCTACTGCATCCGTTGCTCCAGATGCCAGCTAATCTACATCGGTGAGACCAAGCGGAGGCTAGGCGATCGTTTCGCCGAACACCTCCGCTCGGTCCGCAATAACCAACCCGACCTCCCGGTGGCTCAGCACTTCAACTCCCCCTCCCACTCCGTATCCGACCTCTCGGTCCTGGGTCTCCTCCATGGCCAGAGTGAACAACACCGCAAGTTTGAGGAACAACATCTCATATTCCGCTTGGGGAGTCTGCATCCTCTGGGCTTAAACATTGAATTTTCTCAATTCTGTTAACCCAGACTGCTCCTTTCCCCCCACCCCCCCACCTCTCCCTCAGCCCTCGGGCCCTGACATTCCTTCTCCATCTCCCCCCCCCCCCCCCCCCCAAGTCGCACTAGCTTCTCATTTTCACACCAGAAACAGCTTACAATGGCCTGCTTTCCTTATCACCAATACTTTTTTGCATATCTTTCACTCATTGTTCCTGCTTTATCTCTCCATATCACTGTTTATATCTCTCGTTTCCCTGATCCCTGACCAGTCTGAAGAAGGGTCTCGACCCGAAACGTCGCCTATCTCCTTCACTCCTTAGATGCTGCTGCACCCGCTGAGTTTCTCCAGCTTTTTGTGTAACCCTAGATTATCACCTATGTTTAGTTTAGCTTAGTTTAGAGTTACAGCACGGAAACAGGCCCTTTGGCCCACCGAGTCCGCACCGACCAGAGATCCCCACACATTAACGCTATCTTACACACACTAGGGACAATTTTACATTTACACCAAGCCAATTAACCTACAAATCTGTACGTCTTTGGAATGTGGGAGAAAACCGAAGATCTTGGAGAAAACCCACGCAGGTCACGGAGAGAACGTACAAACTCCGTACAGACAGGCACCAGTAGTCAGGCTCAAACCCGGGTCTCTTGCACTGTCAGGCAGTAGCTCTACACCCACTGGCCGCGCTAAGTTGATCAATTATGATGATAAACTCTGGGGCAGCACAGTGGTGCAGCTGGTGGAGCTGTGGCCTCACAGTGTCAGAGTCCGGGGTTCCATCATGATCTCACCTGCTGTCTGTTTCGAGTTTGCTTGATCTCCCTGTGACCACATGGGTTTCCTCCAGCAGCTCTGGTTTCCTGCCAAACCCCAAAGAGGCTAATTGATCTCTATAAATTGCCCCAAATGTGTAGGGTGTGGATGCGAATGTGGGATAACGTAGAACATTTGCGAACGGGTGATCGATGGGGATTATGGTGAGCTGTTTCCATGCAGCTTCTCTCTAAATTAAATGCATTTCAATTTTGCAACTGCCTTGGGGAGATTTGAACTGACAATGATCAATCTGGGCCTCCAGGTTACCAGTCCAGTAATTTAACCAATGTGCCACCATTCTACCTTGTGGAATGACTGAATGGTAGTTTTATATTCAGCTTTGTTGGATGAATATCAGACTCGGTCTCTGGAATCTGGATTTTAAAGGGGTGTTCCGTTACTTTAACATGTAAAAAAATCTTTTGTTTTTGGAAAGGAATTATTTTTTTGACAGTGAGCCTCAGAATATACCCTTAGGGCTGGAAAGCCCGGGCTGATTGTCAGAAAGATCGTGCACTCAGCTGTGATACCAGGAAATTGATCTGTTTTTCAATTAATCGAGGTGCTAATTATGGTAGTACGGCAAGTAGTTAGTGTGAGCCAATTCAGTCCAAACTCTTGTCAGTTTTTAATGGACAATCAGAGATGGTGACAAAGTGTGACTGTGGTTGTGAATGAGCCAGGTGAAGAAATAAAATGAAACTGATACCTCCCTTTCAGTTGGGAAGGAGACGTTGTGGAGTGGACTGTAAATTGAGATTGCAAATAATCTATTAGCAATATATAGATTTTTAAAATTAAAAACACAAACTCACCTTATACAATTGTGCATTGACTAATGATCTTTATGTTGTCTCTGGCCATTCAAAAACAATGAAGTGATTCGTTAACAGCAACAGCTTGACTTTATACATTAATATAGTTCAATGTCCCAAAGGTGCTTCTCGGGAGCGAGAACAAACAAGACTCGAGAACGAGCAGCAGAAGGAGACATTAAGACGATTGATTGAGGTGGATTTTAAAGAGCATCTTAAAGGAGGAAAAAGCAGTGGAGAGGTTTCAGTGGAGAATTCCAGATGCTCGGGCTAGGTACCTGACACGTCTACTAATGGCGGAGTAAATAAATACTGAGATGAATGAGGTATCAGAATTAGAGGGGAACAGATATCCTGGGAATAAGAGTACAAATAGTGCAAGAGTACAAATAGCTATCGGGCTATTAAACACTACAACCTCATGAGCTATGAACTACAATAGACTTTTATTATTATTATCATTATTATTGCACTGTTATTGTTTTTTTTTAATGAGTTTTTGTTATTATTTATTATGTTTACATATTCTGTTGTGCTGCAGCAAGTAATGGTACAAACTAATTCAAGAGTTCTCCCGAGTTTCTCCTGATTCGAACTCGTAGAATTACGGTAATAGCCCCTCGTAGGTACTCGGGGCTCTCGTGGACATTTTTCAACATGTTGAAAAATCTTCACTAGTCTTCCCGCGCTTACCGCATTTGCAGAGTACCTACCGTTAGCGTTACAAGCCGCTAAGAGACGTCCCGAGCTCCAACGTACCCGCTACGTACATTCTAGGTGCTTACCACGAGTTTGATTTTTTTAAAACTTGGGAGAGCTCTTGAATTAGCTCGTACAGTGGGACAGCCCCTTAAGAATTTCATAGTTCTATCTGGGACACATGACAATAAAACACTCTTGACTTTTGACTGCAGATGCTGGAGTCTGTAGCAAAGACAAATGGGGAGCAGCTGGATGAACTCAATGGGTCAGGCAGCATCTGTGGAGGGAACTGGACAGTCAACATTTCAGGTCAATACCCTTCATCTGGTTTTAAAGAGTAGAGGAGGAGTAACTAGTATAAAGATAGACACAAAATGCTGGAGTAACTCAGCGGGACAGGCAGCATCTCTGGAGAGAAGGAATGGGTGACGTTTCTGGTCGAGACTCTTCTTCAGACGGAGAGTCAGGGGAGAGGGAGATGCAGAGATAAGGAAGGGGAAGGTGTAAAAATGAAACAATAAAATAAATGCAGATCAAGGAAAATGTACAATAGGTCATTGTTAGCTGGGAGAAGTTGACAGCGAAGCAAACAGATAAAATGTATAAAGAGATAGGGAAAAGATGAGGCAAGAGGTAATGAGTGATGTGGATACTGTGAGGAGGGGTTGAATGGCAGACATCCGTGAGGTGGGGGCGAGGGGAGGGAAGGGTGGAGGTAGCAACAGTGGCTCAGAGGTGATAAGTGGAGTACAAAGGGCTGCAGATTCTGGAATCTGATAGGAAAAGAAGATGAAGACTGGAATTGAAGGAAGAGAGCTGGCAGATGAGAACATCAGAGGCAGGGGAGGGAAGAGGAGCGGTGAACAGTGTGGGGACAAAGGGATTTAATGTGAGAGTGTATGGGATGAAGGGAGAAAGAAAATGGTGATAGGGTGCTGGGGTGTAAAATTAGAGGTAGGGGTGTGAAAGAGGACTAGGGTAACTAGGATAGAAAGGGACAGAGAGGATGCAGGCTACCTGAAGCTGGTGAATGCAGTGTTCAAACACAGAAACATAGAAACATAGAAAATAGGTGCAGGAGGAGGCCATTCGGCCCTTCGAGCCAGCACCGTCATCCATTTTGATCATGGCTGATCGTCCCCAATCAATAACCCGTGCCTGTCTTCTCCCCATAGCCCTTGATTCCACCAGCCCCTAGAGCTCTATCTTCTTCTCTATTAAATCCACCCAGTGATTTGGCCTCCACTGCCCTCTGTGGCAGGGAATTCCACAAATTCACAACTCTCTGGGCGAAAATGTTTTTCTCACCTCAGTCATAAATGACCTTCCCTTTATTCTAAGACTGTGGCCCCTGGTTCTGGACTCGCCCAACATTGGGAACATTATTCCTGCACTTAGCTTAGTCCAGTCCTTTTATAATTTTATATGTTTCTATAAGATCCCCCTCATCCTTCTAAACTCCAGTGAATACAAGCCTAGTCTTTTCAACCTGTCCTCGTATGACAGTCCCGCCATTCCAGGGATCAATCTCGTGTGTGCTTTTGTGTTTTAAAGATATCTTGGAGGATTATTGAGTTGGATAAGTGCAGAATGTGGGAGATGTGAAATTAAGGATGGGAACAAGTAAATGGATTCATTGTGAAACGATTTAAGGAAGAAATTCTAGAGTTTGCCCCCTTGGCAGTCAAGGACAGTGCAGGTAGCTGGCATAGGGGTGATGAGTTAATGGGACTTACGTGAGATATGGGAAATAACCAATTTTTTTTAATGGCTTGCACTGAGAGGAAACCGTGAATGTGTTGTAATGCAGTAAGCTGCTTCACAAGACTATAATCGGACAACATTCAATAAAGGGGCAAATAAAGAGATATAAAAACATGCAAAGATATTGGTTTTAAGCAGTGACATAAGAAAAGAGTGATCGCGAGTGATGGAAGGAATCCCAGATCTTAGAGCTTAGCAGATAGAGAGCATGACTAATGTTCTGTTAAAAGCTTTTGTTAAATGTTTTGGAACTTTCCCATCAGTGTTAAATGACAATCTGGAGACTGCAACTGTGAAATGTTTCCTGATAATGCAAGACTTGGAGGTGGAGGACAATGAATATTTAATGTTAAAGACTAAAATTTGCTTTAGTAACAGAGCCTGATTTAACCATTAGCTGCCGTGCCTCCAGCGTTAAGATCTCAAGTTCTTGGATATTTTTCCATAAAGCTCACAACGTCCCCACCTCCCTTTTTATCTCCTTTATGTTGCTTCACAAAACCTTACTGCCCTTTCTGGGTATTTTAAGGCAGAGATGGAAACATTCTGGATTAGTAAGGGTGTCGGGGGTTATGGGGAGAAGGCAGGAGAATGGGGTTGAGAGGGACAGGTACATCAGCCATGATTGAGTGGCTGAGTGGACATGATTGGCCAAATGACCTAATTTTACTCCTATGACTTATGTCTAAGCTTTTGGTCATCTGCTTGAACATCTCGTTTAAGAAGGAACTGCAGATGCTGGAAAATCGAAGGTAGACAAAAGTGCTGGAGAAACTCAGCGGGTGCAGCAGCATCTATGGAGTGAAGGAAATAGGCAATGTTTCGGGTCGAGACGTTGCCTATTTCCTTCGCTCCATAGACGCTGCTGCATCCGCTGAGTTTCTCCAGCACCTTTGTCTGTTTGAACATCTCCTTCAGTGCATTGGTATTGAAGTTTGTTTCACTAATCTCCTGTAAACCCCCTTAAAGTTTCATTGCCTAAATACAAGGCTGCTACATTAGGCCGGATTTGATCAACATTTTGGCTGGATCCATCGCACAAGCACAGAGAAAGCAAGCACGAGTTGTTGTGCGTGACGTTCCGGGTCGAGACCTGCCTTCAGACTCTAGGGTCCCAATGCGAAACGTCACCCGTTCCTTCCATCCAGAGATGCTGCTTGTCCCGCTGAGTTACTCCAGCATTTTGTGTCTGTCTTTGGTGTAATCCAGCATCTGCAGTTATTTCCGACACATGAGTTGTTGTGGTTGTGCGAATGGGATCAGTGTGAGCTTTGTTGCTGTGGGAGTCTTCAAAACGAAGCAAGCTTGTCATTGCTCTATGATTGTCTCCATGGCTATTAGTGCGAGGCACCATCCAACAGCTCTGGGGGTGGGTTGTCATCTGGCTGCGCCCCTGGGCTTTCCTGCGTGTCGTCTTCCTCCTTGCTCATTACATTCACAGCTTGACGCGCGAATGCATTTGTGATTGGTGTTGGAAAATGTGTCAGGAATGCTCTTGCTGACTGGGAGAACGCGATTCACACAGCTTCCTGTCCCAACAAACGTGCAGTAGAAATAGCGCCAACACCTTGGAGGGGAGCCGTAAATTGCTTTTTCCTTCTCCCCCGCTGTCTCTTCTCCACAATCCCTTCCACTTTGTAAGGCATAGTGAACGAGAGTACAATTCTCATTGGAAATACTGTACAAAGTGGTTTTCTCCACATCCATTTGATCATATCTGCTGGACGTAGCATTTCACTGTGGGCTAATTGATGTCAGACTCGGGGCCCGAGGAAGGTGTTTCCAAAGTACTTTGTATATTCTTTGATGGAGACACAGACATACTGTAGCTGGGAAGCTTGGATTTAGTGTTATGGTCACGTGTACAGTGAAAAGCGTTTTCACTGTACACGTTTTTGCTGCGTGCTATCCAGTCAGTGGAAAGACTATACGTGATTACAATCAAACCGTCCACAGTGTACAGATACAGGATAAAGGGTGTAACATTTAGTGCAAGGTAAAGTCAAGAGAGTTTCATTGTCATGTGTCCCAGATAGGACAATGAAATTCTTACGCTGCAGCACAACAGAATATGTAAACATAATACAAAACGGAAGATAAACATCCATAGACCATAAATACACAATAAATATACGGATATAGTGCAATTATAATAACAGACTGTTATTGTTCAGAGCTTATTTGATGCTGTCTTTAATAGCCTGATGGTTGTGGGGAAAAAGCTGTTCCTGAACCTGGATATTACAGAATTCAGGCTCCTGCACCTTCTTCCCGATGGTAACGGTGAAAGTCCGATAAAAAATAGCTCAAAGGTCTCCAATGAGGTAGATAGGAGGTCAGGACCACTTTCTAGTTGATGAGAGGATGGTTCAGTTGCCTGATAACAGTAGGGGAAAACTGACCCTGAATCTGGAGGTGTGTTTTCAAACTTCTGTACCTGTTGCCGAGGGTTGTGGGGTGAATACAGGAGAATGGGGCTGAGAGGGAAAGCTAGATCAGCCATTATTGAATGGCAGAGTAGATGTGATGGGCTGTATGGCCTAATCCTGCTCCTAGAACATATGAACTTATGCATTTATGAGATTGGCCCTTGTTTATGTTGTTGGCCTTGCCAAAGTGTAGATGGAGTCAATGGAATGGAGGCTGGTTGGCACGATGGACTGGGAAGCGTTCACAATTCTCTGCGATTTGCTAGCGGCCTTGGCTGGAGCTGTTCCACCATTGTGCCCCATTCCGGAATGTCCTTGAATGTCCTTGCCTAGAGTCACATGGAAACCAAAGTTCTCTCCCTGAGAGGCTTGAGTGATTCAAATAGATGTTAATGGCAGTTCTATTGTTCTGTGCACATTATTATTAATCCCTGTTCTTTAATTCCTTCATAATGTTTTCCTATTCCCCTGGTGAGATTTGGACGTGTCTCCAGATCCCTGGTTAAGGCTTCTGGATCATCCATCCAATAACATCAACACTATATGATGTACTTGCCAACAACGGTATTGGCTGCTCCTGTTGTGGAATACCATGTTCACAGCACCCATCCAATGAGATTTAGGGACAGAACAGGGTAGATATCAGGTAAAACACAAACACTGGAGGAATTCGGTGAGTTAGGCTGTAGGCTACAAGGGTCCCGACCCGGTAAGTCATCTGTCCATCTGCCTCAGTCTGAAGAAGGGTTTTGGCCCGAAACGTTGCCCATCTCCTTCGCTCCATAGATGCTGCTGCACCCGCTGAGTTTCTCCAGCATTTGGTCCACCCTCGATTTCCAGCATCTGCCGTTCCTTCTTTAACACAAGTCATCTGCCCATTCTCTCCTCAGTTGCTGCCTGAGCTGCTGAGTTTCTCCAGCACTTTGTGTTTTGCTCAAAATTTCAGCATCGGCAGTTTCTTGCATCCCCAATAAATATATGTAGAGTACATGCAAATATATGACAATTAATGCATATGTGCTCAATGTAATTAGAAATATGAATAAACAAGTTCTTGATCCAGCTGCTCTCTTTATCTCTTCTCCATATACTCTTTATGGCATGGGAAACACATAAGTGTGTGTATATAGTACACATTATACTCAAGGCAGAAGATTAAACAAAAGAAAGGCAAAACCTTCAACTCTGATGACAAACATGAGTGAATAGTTCATTGCGAAGATAGACACAAAAAGCTGGAGTAACTCAGCGGGTCAGGCAACATCTCTGGAGAAAAGGAATAGGTGTCGTTTCAGGTCGAGACCCTTCTTCAGACTGAGACATTCTTTCCCGTTCCCCTTCCTCTGACTCTCTGAAGAAGGGTCTCGACCTGAAACATCACCTATTTCTTGTCTCCAGAGATGTTGTCTGACCCGCTGAGTTACTCCAGCATTTCGTGTCTATCTTTGGTTTAAATCAGCATCTGCAGTTCCTTCCTACACATGAATAGTTCATCGGTTGGGTGGAATCCTGGAAAGTTGTTTTAAACTCCAACCTTGTGCAAACATTCCTTTATGTCCATGGCAAATGCCGTGTTGCGCAAAACCTTTGGAATCAGGAAAAAATACTCATGCACTTTCTCCCAGATATTTGAACAGACCATTACATTGGCTCATGAAGAAAGAGACAAAATTGAATCGGGGCAAAGAATGGCTAAACAAAAACAGCTGATGTGAGAGGAATCTGGAAAATGATACATTACATAATTTACAAGTTAAGGGCCTGTCCCACCAGCATGCAACTCTATGCGATTAGCGCGACCTAACGTGGTCGCTTGAGTCGTCTGGCGTCGCGGGGCCGGTCCCACTTCGATCGCCGGAGCCGTGCGGAATTGTGCGGAGTTCGTCCCGACACTGCGCGGGGCTCCGAAAAACTGACTATGTTCAAAAATTCCGCGCGGCAACGGCTTGTCGGCTCGCAGTCGCCTCGATGCATTACATACTGTCTCGACGTCGGGCCTCCGTGAACCTATCTGTAGGTGCGTCCGTGACCCTCTATGTGTGTGGCTCCGTGGCCCTGCGTGTGTGTGTGCCTCTGTGCCCCTCTCTGTGTGCCCCTCTCTGTCCTGGCGAACTTACCTTAGACTTCGCTCCAAGGTCGCCTCACTTTGCGCCGCGTTGCTCCAATCACCCGACCTCCGCGCGGCCCTCGCTGCCAGTTAGGTCGTGCTTGATCGCATGCAGGCACATGCTGGTGGGAACGGCCCTGTACAGGGGATCACCCGACTGATTTGGGAACTGCAATCTATATGTAAGGAAGATGCTCAAGAGAAATCAATTGATTTTACTTTATGAAAGACATTCGGTGTAAATTGAGAGACATTAACTTTTGAATGAACAGGTATCATAATTTCCTATTTGGAAGACTTTTGCGCAGGTCAGATTCTTAGTGTAAATTCTATAATACTTACAACAGTTGCCTGGCGGATACAAAAGTGTAGATTATCCTGTCATCTGAATGTGATGAGGGTTCTTGGTTCTTGGTTACTTGGTCCTCCAAAATATTTCAACTGGAATTTAAACTGGAGGTGGTGAAGGGAGGGTTAAGCCAGAGAGGGTTATTGGGAAGAAAGTGCCACTTTAAATTTAGTTGCATCTGGCTGGGCAACTGTGGCTTGGAGGAACCCTGCTCGACAGACACTGCATCTTATCCGTATCCATCTGTTGCTCCATCCCCTTCCTGCTCTGAGAGCTATCTGCTTATGGTGAGCAGTTCTGGTCACCATGAGTGAAGGGGAAGGGGAGAGTGGTGAGGGGGATAGGAAGAGGCAGTTCTGGTCATCGTTTTGAGGATGGAGGGAGGGGGAAATTGGCAAGGATGCGAGGGGGGGGGGGTGGGTTAGAGACGGAGAGGATACACGGAGAAGAGTGGTGAGGGGGGGAGAGCAGTTCTCGTCACCCCGTGACAGGAAACACACGGCTGGGTAGCAAGCAGAGTTCTGAAAGGGTGGTGAGGGGAGGGGAGAGCATAGTTCTTGGTCACCCTATTGAGTAGTAGAGGGGAGAGCAGGAGGGGATAAGGGACGGGAAAGGGGAGAGCGATGGGGGGGGGGGGGGAGTGGTGACTGTGGAGTGTGAGGGGGGGGGAGTGTGAGGGCGGGTGAATGTGAGGGGCGAGTGCGAGCGGGGTGTGTGAGGGGGGAGTGAGGGCAGTAGTTTGTGGGGGGAGTGTGAGCGGGGAGTGTGTTGGGGGAGTTTAAGGGTATTGAATATAAAAGCCCGCACAACATAATGATGGAGACACAGCAACTGCAGGTACTGGAATTGTGAGATTTTTTTTTAAACTGCTGAAGGAAGCCAGCGATGAGGGAGGATAAATGGCTGTGGTCGCGAGACTTGGTCAGAACATCAGGAGAGAAGGGGGCATCGCAGAGAGGTTTTCACAGAACGCCCATTGGATAAATTGTGCTTGACATTAATAAGATATTGTGTTGGAGCAGTAAAAATGAGATACTAGAAACTGCAAAAGCTGGAATAAAAAGCAATGTTTTTTTCAATATTACCATATAACTATCAAAAACATGCAGATGCTGTAAATCGGAGATAAAACAATAAATGCTGGAAACACTCAGCAAGCCAGGCAGCATTTACGTAAAAGAGAAACAGTTAATGTTTCTTCATCCAGGACTTGTATCAGAACTACTGAAGATTTTCACCGCTCTATTGTTATTACCACATGGTAATTCAGACACAGAATGTGAAAAGTCTATTATTTTCACATTGAAAATGATAGAAGATAATTGTCCAGTTGTAGCAATAGGGAGGCTGAAATGTATCATCTTAAAAAAATTATGCAACTACAAATCATTCGGGAAATGCGTGGTAAAAAGGCAATTGAGATAGAAATGGAGTTATGATTAAGCCATGGACATAAGCAATTTGAATAACATGAGCATTAATGTTGTTCAGCCAGTCTGACTTGGGATACTGGAGTGATACCTGACGTATGCAACACAGAGACATCTTGTGGAGATAAAATAGGAAGTGCTTCGACAAATCACTGAATGTTTACAAAAGATGTACAAGAGAAGGTTTATTATTGTTGTTACGTGTACTGAGATACGGTGAAAAGCTTCGTTTTGCATGCTAGATCAGTGAAACGATATAATAAACAGAAAAACAATAGATAAAGCAAAGGGGAGGACACAGAATGTAGAAAATATAGTTCTCAGCATCGTAGTGCATAAATTCCATAGACAAAGTCCAATGTCTGCAATGGGGTAGAGGTGAATGGGACAGTACCCTGCCTTATGAGGGGCCGTTCAGAAGCCTGTTAACAGAGGGGAAGAAGCTGTTCCTGAGTCTGGTGGTGCGTGCTTTCAATCTTCTGTACCTTCTGCAGATGGGAGCAGGGAGAGGAAGGAATGACTGGGGCAAGATACGTCTTTGATTATGTTGGCTGCCTTTCTGAGGCAGTGGGAAGTGTAGGTGGAATCTACGGTGGGATATCTGGTCTGTGTGGTGGACTGGGACACGTTTACAAATCTCTGCAATTTCTTGGAGTCTCGGGAGGAGGCGTTCCCAAACCAAGCTGCCCAACAGTAGATATGAATATATTGCAGAAGTTGAACGAGCAATATCTTCCTCCAGGCAAGAAAGGGATACAAGACCAGAAATACATAGTCATGGGGGTATTCCGCACGGAAACAGGCCCTTCAGCCCATCTTGTCCAGGCCAACAAGTTGGCATTCTGGACTAGTTCCATTGCTGAAATTGGGCCCATATCCCTCTAAACCGTACCAGATATGAAGCTTGTAGAAAACATGGTCTGAGGTCCAATACTAGTGGAACCTGGACCTTGCTAAGCCTCCTCCATGGCCAGAGTGAGGCCCACCGTAAATTGGAGGAGCAGCACCTAATTTTCCGCTTTGGCAGTTTATTACCCAGTGGTATGAACATTGACCTCCAATTTCCGGTAGCCCTTATACCTCAGCCCTCTGGCTCCTCCTCTTCCTTTCTTCTTCCCGACCCCCCTCCCCCCCCACCCTACATCAGTCTGAAGAAGGGTTTTGGCCTATTTCCTTCGCTCCATAGATGCTGCTGCACCCGCTGAGTTTCTCCAGCATTTTTGTCTACCTTGGTAAGTTCAATATGTTTCTTTTCCTCAGTGAGGAGCAAAAGAGTAAAGCAGAAAGCACATTCACAATTCACAATTACTGGTGACATAAAGCTTGTGCTTTCATCCTATTCAGTACCGATGCGGACTGCAAAAGTCAAATAATTGCAGATGATTGTCGGGGAGATGACAATGCCAATGAAACCACGAGGGAATTGGTTGGAGGACAAAAGGCTTAGGAATTGGAAAAGCATCAATGTCAAATGACGGATCGATCTAGTGTTGGAGGCTGTGGGGGTTTTGAGGAACATTGATTGGCTGTGGGACAATGACTTTGCCGCACAACGTGAGAAACACATTCACCTGTCTGTGACCGGAATGTGTGGAATAACAGAAAACATTTTGCTTTGCAACGAGCTCAAGGTGACTAAATGAAGCTAAAATTTCAAACTGTTGAAGAATTTCATAATTACAGTGGGAATCGGCTGGAGATTATAGCGCGTCTTTCATCAATGTTGCTCGGTACTAAGGGAGTCCCATACTGATGAAATCAACACAGGGTTCAGACGGTGAACGGGAAGCATTGTCTAGTTGAATAGTAGAAACAAAGACCCGCAGAGAGACACAAAGTGCTGGCATAACTTAACGGGTCAGGGAGGATCTCTGGAGAAAGAGGATAGGTCTTTGTGCCTATCCTTGGTATAAACTGTGGCCATCTCTTATACAACCGGCACCTGCAGTTCTTTGTTTCGACATTTGGAATATTGTGTTCAGTTCTGGGCACCATGTTGTGGGAAAGATATTATAATGGCAGTTTTTATAACGTTCTCAAAGTCCAACTTCGATAGCCATTATTCCTCGGGGATGGGTTAAAGGTATAGTTTACGCACTCATGACACGCTTAAGGCAGTAAAAACTAATCTTCCAAACATTGTTTCTTGATTAATTAGTCTTTTATTGGAGTAGTACATAGCAAAGAAATAATCCATCACTTTCCATTCTTAATCATTGTTCCATTCATGTCATATAAATCATATGAAAGTTTATCCTTATAAAAGTATGTTGTCTCATTAATCTGTGTGTGTCATGATTATGTTGTGTGTGGTAAAAAACTATTCTCACCATCCTTCCGAGACCCAACTAAACTCCCAATCTCTGAGTCTGCGCTTGTCTCCTCCAAAGTCGACACACCCCTCTACGTAACAAATCCCACCAACAAAAGTACAGACAGATAAAAACAAAAAATATTAGGCATGGCTTTAATATACTGACTTAAGCTTAATGGCTCCTACAGATATTGTCAAGCTTGAAAGGGTTCAGAAAAGATTTACGAGGATGTTGTCAGGACTAGAGAGTGTGAGCTATAGGGAGAGGTTGAGTAGGCTGGGTCTCTATTCCATGGAGCGTAGGAGGATGAGGGGAGATCTTATGTACAAAATCATGAGAGGAATAGATTGGATAGATGCACAGGGGAATCGAGGACCAGAGGACATAGTTCAAGGTGAAGGGGAAAAGATGTAATAGGAATCCGAGGGGTAACTTTTTCACACAGAGGGTGGTGGGTGTTTGGAACAAGCTGCCAGAGGAGGTAGTTGAGGCTGGGACTATCCCATTGCGTAAGAAACAGTTGGACAGGTTTGGAGGGTAATGCACCAAGCACAGGCAACTGGGACTAGGGTAGCTTGGCCGGTGTGGGCAACTTGGGCCGAAGGGCCTGTTTCCATACTGTATCACTCTATGACTAAGATTTTAAGAACTGCAGATGCTGGTCATTACACAAAAGGACACAAAGTGCTGGAGTAACTCAGCATGTCATGCAGCATCTCTGGAGAACATGGATAGGTTATGATTTGGGTCGAGACCCTTCCTTCATACTTATTGGAGGGGGTGTAGAAGGAAGCTGGAAAATGGGAGAAGCAGGACAAGGAGTGGCAGGGAATAAATAGGTTAACACAGGCAAGGGGGATCTTTTGACAGCCAGATGGTAGTAACGAAGGCCAGAATAAGAACTGTAGACCTAATACATGTCTGGCGGGTTGCAGATTGTGAAACCAGGGGGAGAAAGGTAGCAGGGACTGGTTAGGTGAAGGATAGAAATAGGTTGGCCCAAGAAACTGCAGATGTTAGAAAAACACAAAGTGCCGGAGGAACTCAATGGGTCGGGCAGCATCTCTAGACAACATGGATAGACAATGAGTCGGGTGAGAACCCTTCTTCATGCTCTTTATGTGTTTAGATCTACAGTGATACAGAAATATTATTTCTTTACACTTTGAGGTTGGTGGGGGCTCTTTAAAACTTTTCTGGTTTCACACAGCCAGGATCCATCTCAACAGGAACAACTCAGATTCTTATGGTGTTTAAAAGTGAGTCATCTCGAGTCGGTATCAGCCTATATTGTTGGGGCTATTAAGAAACTACTTGAACAGCTCTGTCAAAGAGCTAGCACGATGGGCTGACTGGCCTCCACACTATCATTCTACACTGCTAAGACATTTGAATGTTGGAGTAAGAGTTAACAACATCTGAAGCAGGTGTAATTAACCCTACATCTCAGGTTAGTGAGCTCAATCATTCCCTTAACCTCCAGGATTCAAGGGCAAGAGGAGGAGGAGCATTCAGATATACTTCATCCATCATTTCTCATGCTGCATTTCAGAAGCATTAATCTTACAAGCTATTGGCCTAATATGGATATCAAGTCAACTAGACAATGGTATTTATAGATTCATGGGTCAACAACAATTCTCAGCGGACATTTTGGCAATTAGGTCTTCTTCTTGTCGTCTATCTGATTGTCTGCAATTGACTGAGTGGCATGAGCCAGGGACTAAGGCCGATGGCAGGATATGACTGTTTACCATTGGGTAAAACTGGGTAGGGAAGTTCAAAGGCTTCAAAAGGTCTTTTATTGTCACATGTACCAATTAAGGTACAGTGATATGTGACTTACCATACAGCCATACGAAGAAAAACCCAAGACACACAACTACGTAAAGGTTAACGTGAAGATCCACCACAGCGGATTCCCCACATTCCTCACTGTGATGGAAGGCAATAAAGTCTAATGATCCTTCGGGGCGATTGAAGCTCCGTCAGCCCGTGGTCGAATAGCCTGCGTTGGGGTGATCGAAACTCCCACGGCTTGGAGTTTCAAGTTCTCTGGTCAGAGAACGCGGGCTCCGTGATGTTAAGTCCGCAGGCACCCACGTTGGAGCTGTGAAGTCGACCCCTGGCAAAGGGATCGTGGGCTCTGCGATGTTAAAGTTCCATAGGCTCCCCGCGGTGGAGCTCTCAAAGTCAGTCTCCAGCAAAGGCCACCAACTCCTCGATGTTAGGCCGCAGTGGGGACGGAGATACGATATGGGAAAAAAAATCGCATCTCCGTCGAGGTAAGAGGTTAGAAAAAGTTTCCCCCAACCCCCTCCCCCACCCCCCACATAAAACAAGCTAAAGACATACATTTAACACATACAATTAAAACACAAAGAAGGAAAGGACAGACAGACTGTTGGCGAGGCAGCTATTGCAGGCGCCACCCGTTGGTGGAAATGTGGGGAGAATACCATAAAATTAGTGTAATGAGATGTTAATGGTCAGCATGGACTTAGTGGGCTGAAGGTCCTGTTTCTATGTGGATTGGTTCTTTGGCATCTATGACGTATTGGCTAAACCAGTTAACAGTGTCTTTCCAGAGATGCTAAGTAAACTGGGGTTTTACTGCAAAATCTCCTCAAAGCCCAGAGATGCTGCCTGACCCGCTGAGATACCCCAGCATTTTGTGTCTATCTTTAGTGGAAACCAGCATCTGCAGTTCCTTCCTACACATTTTCTCTGCTCCACTGTGAAAGCCCTTCAAGGTCCAGAGATGCTGCCTGACCCACTGAGTTACACAAGTCCTTTGGTGGGATTTGAATTGAAGACTGAGATATTGGAATTTTGGCCACTTAACCAGGGTTCTAGTGTTCCAGTAGTGAGATTATGCAATGGGTAGAACAGAATTGAGCTGAAAGATATATAGCCAAAAATGGGGGAGCTCAAAGAAACATTAAGGTGTCTGTCTCAAAAATCATTAAGATGATACAGACACACACAAAATAATCAAAAAGGCCAATTAAATGCTTGCTTTGAGATCTGGAAGATTGGATTGAGAAGGAGCAGCTACACAAAGCCCTGGGTAGAGCATACTTCAAGCATTGGGAGCAGATCTGAGTACCATACCATAGGAAGGATGAATTGGCCTTGCAGAGTGTGAGTGGTGTACATGTGACTGGATGATACCAACTCTTAAATTTTAAGAGCGATCACAAACTAGAGTTGTAGATGATTATATGGTGATTTGATATAGGTTTTCAAGATAGTGAGACAGGCGGGGTGGAAAGAAATAGATGGATTCTCTTGGTTTGGAAATAAGTCAAGGACATATTCCACTGTGCACCCCCCGCCCCCCCCCTCACCCTCCCCTCAACCTCAACCTTTCAACACTTTCTGTGTGCAAGGGGATGAGTACAAGCACACTGAGTGCGAAAATGCACTGAATGAAATTAATCTTTCATGGACTCCTTTGTCATCAGCCCCCTCACTTCCCACTCCTCACATTGATGCCATTGCATTCAAATTCTTTCATAACTTTATAAGTAATTGGAGTAGAATGAAGCCATTCAGCCCATCAAGTCTACTCCACGAATCAGTCATGGCTGATCGATCTTTTGTGAAAATCCTAAATCATGTTGGTGGTCAAGTCCATTGCACCAACTCGGTTAGCATGAAACCCAAGATAAGAGGTTTCAACCTTCCTAAAAGGTTTCAGATGGTGATAATGCTATTGTACGCCACAGTTTGAAAGGTTCGTTAATGACCACACGACCGCCAGAGAGGCTGCCCCTCTGCAAATTATTTTCATTCATCCTCAATGCATTTGAGGACATAGGTTTAAGGTGAAGGGGAAAAGATTTACCAGGAATGTGAGGGATAGCTTTTTTTCCCCACACAAAGGGCGGTGGGTGTGTGGAACAAGCTGCCAGAGGAGGTAGTTGAGGCTGGGACTATCCCAACATTTAAGAAACAACTAGACAGGTACATGGATAGGACAGGTTTGGAGGGATATGGACCAAACGCGGGCAGGTGGGACTAGTGTAGCTGGGGCATGTTGGCCGGTGTGGGCAAGTTGTGCTGAGGGCCTGTTTCCACACTGTATCACACTATGACTCTATCTTTCTGGAGAAATTACTCCGTTTTATTGGGAGAAGTTGCTATAATTTTGATTACAGGTTTGGTTCCCCTGCTCATTAGATAGATTGTATTCTTTTATTAAATAAAGTGGCTGAGCTTGCCGTACAATTGACTTTGACTTGATTAATTTACTCTGCCAGCCTCCATTTGCCGGCTGACAAATATTGCCTACCTGTTCTATAAAAAGTTAAACCAATGTCTCCACTGAGTCTAAAGGATGGAGATTGATTGTCTTTAAGGAGGGTTCCAATCTTCATTCAAGGGGATTGAAGGTTATGAAGAGGCCACTAATGTTTATCCCGAGTGATCAATGATTATCCAGCAGGATCAATGTGTATTGAATGGGAACTTGAAATGGATGAATTGTGGAGCACCATGCCGTGAAGCAATGAACTTCCTCATCTACTTGTGCCCTGGGACAAAAAGAGTAATCGCAGAGCTGGTAAATTGTCCTAAATGTTGCTGGATGACCCCTGAAAAGCAAATAGTCAAGTCGAGAGAGTTTATTGTCATGTGCCCCAGACAGAAACATGAAATAAATGCAGAGGCAGGGAATGTGAAATTTTAAAAAACCCAGCAAGTGCTGGATACACCAGCAGGTCAGGCAGCATCTGCAGGGAGAGAAGCAGAGTTATGGTTTCAGGTCAATCGCCCTTTATTTATAGCTTAGTTTAGAGATACAGCGCGGATACAGGCCCTTTGGCCCACCGAGTCCGCGCTGACCTGCAATCCCCGCACATTAACGCTATCATACACACACTAGTACCAATTTTTTTACACCAAGCCAATTAACATATACCTCTACATCTTTGGAGCATGGGAGGAAACCGAAGATCTCGGAGAAAACCCACATGGTCATGGGGAGAACATACAAACTCCGCATAGACAGCACCCATAGTTGGGACCGAACCCGGGTCCTTGGCGCTGCAAGCGCTGTAAGGCTGCAAGTCTACCGCAGCGTAACCATACCGCCCTTCATCAGAACTGGAATTTTACTTTCCAAGAACTCACTAGCTCAACTTTCTGGTCATGTCATTGCTGGTCAATCTGGTACCAGTTGCAATAAACTGCTCCTAATGTTGCTTAACCTTGGCTGTGAGATAGGAGGTTTGTACCTGCCCACCGTGCTGGTAATTTAACCTTAAACACCTCCTCTTCCCAGTGGAAAACTAACAGTGTTGTCTCAGTAGATTCAACCCAGTTGGTTCAAACTATAGACACAAGGAACTGCAGATGCTGGTTTGCAGAAAAAAGGACTCAAAGTGCTGGGTAACTCAGCGGGTCAGGCAACATTTCTGGAGAATAGGGATCAGTGGCATTTCAGACCGGGGCCCTTCTTCAGATCGATTGTAGTCGGTTGGGGGGGGGGGTTGGAGGGGTGGGGGGGGGGGGGGTGGGGGGGGGGGGGGGAGGATGGACGGGAGGGGAGAAAGCTGGAAGAAAGGTCAGGGGAAGGACAAAGTCAGGCAAGTGATATGTGGATACCAATGAGGGGACGCTTATGATTGGCATTTGTCCACCCATCTGCCAGAGATGAAAAGGCTAAATGTACAAGATAAGGAGATAATGAATAGCACTGATGAGATAACGAAAGCCACTGGGAGGTCAATAAGAATTAAGGGTCGGCCGTTGAAGGAATGGAATGGAGACAGCATGAACATGCGGAAAATGGCATCCATTGTCCGGCTATTATCTCTTATTACTCTTTAACCAGGTTAAAAATCATGTGGATTCACATGTAAAACACCACATAAAAAATGACACTAGCGTCTGAAGAAGGGTCCCGACCCGAAATGTGTCACACCGATATTTTCCAGAGATGCTGCCTGACCTGCTAAGTTACTCCAGCACATTGTGTCTTTCTTTGGTAAACCAGCACCTACGGTTCCTTGTTTAACTGTTTGAAACACCACTTATTTTGCATCGACACAAAGGGTTAGAGTAACTTAGCGGGTAGGTATTCTCAAAGGAATAGGTCCTTTTCTCCGGAGATGCTGCCTGACCCATTGAGTTACTCCAGCTTTTTGTGTCTATCTGCGGTTTAAACCAGCAACTGCAGTTCCTTCCTACACAACTTACTTTGGACTCTCCTTTAGTTCCTGAATGATGCCCAGTTCCTGCATTTTACATCAATGTTCCACCATGTGTAGTTTTTCATATTACCTCTTGCAGAATGCACCAATGTTGACATTTAAATGAGATGCTGATGACATGCAACTCCGCTGGGAATTGATGTCCTTTGTCACCGGCCAAATTAGGTGCCTTCATTTTAATTAACAACCTGCTAATGAATGTTAATTACAAAATAATCACTCTGATCTAAACCAAGAGATTAAATTCCACAGAGGCAAAGGTGATTTGCCTGAACTGAATCACAAGCACCCATGAGCACAGATAATAGAAGCAGGAAGATGCCACCTGGATTCTCAAACCTGTCTTGTCATTCAATATGATCATGGTTGATCAGCCCCCAGACTCATTTTCTCCCCTGTGCCCATTCCCCATCATCCTCATTCCCATGATCTTGCCAAAAAATTAACTATTTATTTTTTAATTCCCTCCAGTGTTATAACATCACCATCCCACTGATTTGAGACTCTCCTAAGCATTGACTGCCTCTTTCTTACCTTATATAATTATGTTCTCTCGTTCACATTTCCCTCACTGGCATCTCAACATCTAACCTCCTCAATAAGATCACTGTTCATTCTTCTCAACTCCACACAGAACAAATTGTTTCGCCTTTTCGTGATGGAACAACCAGTTAGTCCAGTAACTTTCTAATGAATTGGCTTTCTATCTTAAAAAATATACAAGGTGCTGGAGTGACTCAATGGGTCAGGCAGTATCTTCGGAGAACACGGGTAAGCAAAGTTCCAGATCGGGAGCCTGAAGAACGGTTCTGATCCACAATAGCACCAATCCATGCTCACCAGAGATGCTGCCTGACCAACTGAGTAAAGGGCCTGTTCCACTTGCGTCACGCGCTCCAGACGGCTGTGCGGGAGAATGAAGTCGCACGCGACCTTCGCCGGACCGTCGCGCAATTAGCATACCAAGGACACGTAAGTGGGACAGGGGCTGTACTTGTCTTTTATTGTAAACCAGCATCTGCAGCTCCCATTTCCTTCTACCTTGTTGTCTTGTTTTCAAACCCCCTTCATTATCCTGTCCGTTACATCCGTATTCTCTACCGCACCTCCAAACCTCTGCGCTCTTCAAATTTGGACTTTTATTTCCATCATGCCCTTAATATCGGCCATGTCCTCAGATGTCGAGATCTATAATTCCCACCTCTATCTCTCTTGATGTCAAATTCTGCTTTATTTTGTTCTTAAGAAACTTACAGGTGCAATATAAATACAAATTGTCATTTTTATACTTTGTACATTGTGCAACCCAAATAAGAGGTGTTCAGAGATCGCAACATGATCACGTGATAGTATGGTTATAATCCTCCATGACATAAAGACATGGTTAGTTGATGGTATTTCTGGTAGTCTTCAGTTCCATCACCTTCCACTACCACTTACCCTCCCCCCATGCCACACTAAAGTCATCGTATAACTCACATAGAACCTCCACTTGTGTTGGAGGGACATTTGGCAGGACTAGTCAGTATGGACCACAGATTGAACGCAGATCACATAATTCCTTTCCGTCATAATAATGTATGTATTCCCATTGCGACTTCTGTGTGTTGTGGGTCATCATAGTGATGTTATTACAATGAGGATTTGGAGATGCATTTAAATGTCAAAGCTGCAGGGGGCACTTGGCCAATTAAAGGGTTTGGGAACAAGTATTAGTATCAGTATTGGTGCCCATCGATCTACTTGATTGTCAAAAGAAAACATTTGGTTAATTGATGTCCTTTGGGGAAGGGGGTTGTCATTCTTTGCTGGCTGGCCTGTTTGTGACTGCAGACCCTTTAAGTTCTATAGTGCTTCAAATTCACCAAGCAGCATATTCAGACTAAGGGCCATTAGAGGTGGGCATTAAATGCTGATCTTGCCAGCAGAGTCCACATCCCGTGAAAGAGTAAAATAATTCAGACTCCACTCTGTGCTTATGCTCACCGAATCGCTTGTGCTCCAATGAACTGATTCATTTAACTTGCATGTTATCAGAAAAGTTGGAGAAAATAAAAAGTGAAATTATGGTCGACTCAAATTCAGCATTTATGACAAGTTAGTCAATTACTTGATAGCAAGAAACACATCAAAATGATTTTATATTTCTCATGATTCAGAAGGGAGCCATTCAGTCCATTGGGTCCATGACAGCCCTCAGAATAATTTCATCAACCCCGCTTGCCCGACAGTGGCTCAACGGTAGACTTACTGCCCTACAGCGCCAGAGACCCGGGTTCGATCCTGACTACGGGTGCTGTCTGTATGGAGTTTGTACGTTCTCCCCGTGACCTGTGTGGGTTTTCTCAGGGAGCTCCGGTTTCCTTCCACATTCTAAAGATGGTTTATTGGCTTGGTAAAATTTTAAATTGTCCCTAGTGTGTGTAGGATAGTGTTCATGTGCGGGGATCGCTGGTTGGCGTGGACTTGGTGGGGCGAAGGGCCTATTTCCACGCTGTATCTCCAAACTAAACTAAAGCAATATCCTGATCTCACATACACCTTAACCCCGGCTGTAAATTACACCAGGAGTGATTTAAAGTCAAATAACCTATCAATGAGTATGTCTCTATGACATGGAGGATTATAACCATACAATCACGTGAAGTACATGCAAACTCCACATAGTCAACACCAGAGGTTGGGATCAAGCCTGGTTCCCGGGAGCTGTGAAGCAACAGTGATAACCACCGTGCGAACATGATACATGTTTCTTGCTTGCTATCAAAATACATTATTTGTGATCTTTCATGTAGGAAGCCTCATTCATTTCACAGTGAGTGGTGGGAATAGGGTGGTCTCTATTTAATTTCTTGCCGCTATAAAACATCAATGTGATTAATTACAAATCCGCACTTTTACTATTTAAAGACATTTTGGTATTCTATTTATAATAGGATTTTGATGCACATATTCTGAGCATGATCTATTATCTTCGACACCAACCTATTTGAAATGAATTGTTTAATACCTCTGTTAAATACAAAGAAAAAAACTTGGACACACGTTTCAATGGACACAAAATGCTGGAGTATCTCAGCAGGTCAGGCAGCATCTCTGGAGAGAAGGAATGGGTGGCGTTTCAGGTCAAGACCCTTCTTCAGCCAGACTTCAATTTCTTCCTACACAAGGAACTTCATTGAATGTTGCATATTTTTAGGGAGTATCATCATCTTTTGGGAAGAAAGTTATTACTAAAGTGCATTTTTGGAAAAGCTGAAAAGATTTTTTACAATTAAAAAAAAAAAAAACTTCAACAATGCTAGATTTGCTCTTATGACAACTTCAATTGATGTAGCTTGTGCAAAGGTTTTTCGGGGTTGTTTTTGGACTATTTAAAAATCATAGTAAACCACTTTAAGCATATTCTGGTCAAATGTGATGCAGTTTGGTTATTTCTCAAATTACAGCTGTGCTAATCTGAATGTATTTTGACATATTGGCCAAAATTTAGTCTCTGATTGCATTCCGTTAAGGTTGTAATCTTTGTGTTTTGACTATTGCAGTTTTGTCGAGTCCCAATGATGACTTGCCACATTTTTAGCAAATTCAATGGAACATTTTTGTTTCTTTGTTTGGCTTAGAAATACAGTCCACCAACCAACGATCCCCGTACACTAATGAACCTCCAAACCTGTACGTCTCTGGAGTGTGGGAGGAAACCAGAGCACCCGGGGAAAGTCCATGCGCAGGGAGAACGTACAAACTTCATAAAGACAGCACTCGTAGTCAGGATCGAACCCAGGTCTCTGGCGCTGTAAGACAACAAGTCTACCGCTGCACCACCTAGCCGTCCCCAAATTCAAACTGTTGTTTGAATTCAAAGAACTTTTCATTTAAAATACCAAGCCAGAGAGCTCCACGCAAACATGCCGGATGTCGGCACAGCGAACTTTGAACAATAGTGTCTGATGATCTTCTGCATATTGCATTGTGGATGGTGACACAAACACACACACACTGTTTACAGATTCTTCCAATTGAGATCAACTCTAGCCCATTTACCTGGCAAAAATAAACACATTCAAGTTAACACAGGAAAATATGTTAACTCTTCAATAACGATTCTACCCACCTCTGAGACTAATGGAAATATTTATTAACAATCAGCTAAGGCTTGGAAAGACCTCTGCAATGAGATTTAGTTTCATTTACATGTTGTGGCAGAGAATGTGAGAGTGAGATTAATACAGCCAGCATGCAGACCATATAATACATCGGAGTAAATGAGCTTCCTGGATTGCTCTGAATGATGGACTGGCTCCAAAAAGGACAGGAATATAATTCACGAGCAGAGAATTTTTAACAGAACCATGCATTTTGTTAGGGAATTGTTTTGTTTCCCTGAAAAGATTATTTTTCACATTTCTGTCAGTTGCAGTTAAATTCTGCGAGTGGCTTAGCATTACGACATTTGATCAGCTTGGGTTTAAAAAAAAAATTCCTGCTACAGGTTAAAGAAAGCTTCTTACCAGATTGTTAATAATCAAAAACATCTCATCTGCGGCACTAGAATTGTACAGATAATTTATCCTTCCATCATTTTGCTTACTGCTAGGGTAAGGAAGCTACTCAAGGGAAAAATTGAGTTTTAAAAGACAAGGCAATTTAGATTTATTTCAAAATCTGAGATTCATTTCAATGGTTCCATCTATTTAAAAATATCAGTCATCACTCGCGACTGTATTCATAGATTGCACACGCTGATTTACTTACCAATGATCTATCTCTCTCTTTATCATTATGGAAAGAATAACATACAGTATTCGTTACCTTGTATTCGTTTGAAATATTTTCTTTACTTTTCACAAACTTAAGCTGGTAAGTCAATTTGCCTCCATTAGGGTAATTCTGCGGAACTGCCAATCGCTCTGTTTGAGATTCCAGTGGGGTTTATCTGGATTTTAAATGGGATTCTTCTTTAAATGGGCTCCATTTTGGCAAAGAAGTTGAATGGAATGACCTGCCGTGACACAATGATAAGGAATGAATCAATATTCATACTACGTTCATACTTCAATAATATCAATATTGTCACAAAGGCCTTTACCACTGATGATGTACATTTTGAAATATAGTTAAGGGCCTGTCCTACCAGCATCTGACTCCATGCGATGAGCGCATCCAAACCGGCAGCAGGGGCCGCATGGAGGTCGGGTGAGTGGCGCAACGCAGCGCAAAGTGAGGCGAACTTGATGCGAAGCCTTATGGGTACGTTCGCCAGGACAGAGAGGGGCACATAGAGAGGGGCACAGAGGCACACACAGAGAGGGTCACGGAGCCACACACATAGAGGGTCACGGAGGCACCTACAGAGAGGGTCACGGAGGCACGACGTCGAGGTGGTGTGTAATGCGTCGAGGCGACTGCGAGCCGACAAGCCGTTGCCGCGCGGAATTATTGAACATGGTCAGTTTTTCGGAACCCCGCGCGATGTCGGGACGAACTCCGCACAATTCCGCACGGCTCCGGCGGTCGAAGTGGGACCAGCCCCGCGACGCCGGACGGCTCAAATGACCACGTTAGGTCGCGCTCATCGCATAGAGTTGCATGCTGGTGGGACAGGCTCTTTAGTGTTGTAGTGTGGGAACTGGGCAATTTGATTGCCTTCATTAAGTTCCCACAGACAATAATGATTTAATGACCCAATATTTTCAGTATTTTCAGTATAACATCGACCAGGGCGATGCGAAGAACATTTTGAAATAGTGCCATGGGTTGTTTTGTGAGGGCAGATGGGTCATGGTTTCAAGTCTTGTCTAATGGACATTACCTGGGTACTAACATAAGACAAACATGCAGGTGCTGGATATCTAAAACAAAAACCAGAAAATCAGGACGCCACGGTGGCACAGCGGTAGAGTTGCTGCCTCACAGCGCCAGAGACCCGGGTTCGATCCTGACTTCAGGTGCTGTCTGTATGGAGTTTGTACGTTCTCTCCGTGACCTGCGTGGGTTTTCCCCAAGATCTTCGGTTCCCTCCCACACTCTAAAGACATACAGGTTTGTAGGCTAATTGGCTTGGTAGAAATGTAAACAATTGTCCCTAGTGTGTGTAGCGTAGTGTTAATGTGCAGGGAACACTGGTCAGTGCGGACTTGGTGGGCTGAAGGGCCTGTTTCTGCGCTGTATCTCCAAATGAAACTAAATAAAGAAATTCCACATATCTTGGTTTTAAATGACCGGTTCCTTATCTTGAAACTATGACCTCCCGCCCCCCCCCCCCCCCCCCCCCACCCCCGTCCGTTTGAGATTCTCCCTCTTGATAATAATCAAGAATGTTTACGATTGTCATATGTACCGGGCACGGAACAATGAAAATCTTCCTTACTGCAGTACAGAGTTATCATGTTACTCTAGCATTTTGTGTCTATCTTCAGTAAACTAGCATCTGCAGTTCCTTCCTTACACGTAATGGCATTGTAATCTGCATTGCCCCATTTAAGTAACTTCTCCCAACATCCAGACCTGTCCCTATTCAAAACCATCCCGAAATTGATGGAGTTGTGATCACCATCGCCGAAAACTGCTTATTCCGCAACACCAGTCATGTGCCCAGGCTTGTTTCCCAACACAAGGTGTAGAATGCTCCCTCCATGGGTTAGACTATCCACATACTGTTTAAGGAAACCTTCTTTGATAGGCATACCAAATTCTGCTCTGTCTAATCCTCTTGCCCCGAGTAAGTTCGAGTCAATATTGGGGAGGTTGAAGTCACCCATTACAGCAGCACTGTGTTCTGGAGAACATGGGTGACATTTCAGATCGGGATCCTTCTTCAACAATTTGCTTTTACACGGCTAATCCAGCATGATGAAATATATCCAGGTACTCTCTGACAAATTCACATCCTTTAATGCCTCAGGTATAACAGCATCAGCTAGCACAGGAGTGTAATATGAACTTGGAACTTTCTGACCAAGGGTGGGACTATTGCCCACCAAGACTCAGTTCACGTCCAGCACCAGGATTTGCCACCTAAGCCATGCTCAGCAAAAACATCTAACCCAAAGGGCAGACTTGATCTTCTCTGCTTTGAGACCAATCCAGGCAGAAATAACTGATCGCACTCTCTGCATTTTACTGCTGCTGAGGCTATTTAGTGCTGATGTTAACCTGGCAGAATGAACAAATTATTATCATTACAAGTCACTTCTCTCACCCAAAGCCTGAGTTTGATTAATGTTGCGTTTTAACCTATTTTATAACATCTTACTTTCTGTCTTTTTCGCAGAACCTGTTATCTGAGTAACTTTTCCAAGGCAGCTCAATTGCATCAGATTTCACTAAATTACCTTTTGTCTCGCAGTGATTTCATCAATGCACGTTGCGACAGATCTATAGTCTGTCTACATTACAAGTGATATATTCTCGGATGATGGATCCCAGAGGTCATTGTCTTTCAAACTCAACATCAGCCGAAGTGAAGCTGAAAAATAATTAACCTGACAATCTTTGATATTTCAGGCAAAGCTCACGTATTGCATGAGGATTCCTTTTTGATGGTTCCAGTTCTCAGCTTCGAAACTGTGTTTCAAAAGAAAGGTTTTTATTAAATGACTTTTTGTCTTCCCCCTCCTGTGTTGAAATGCAAAATGCAAACGCTAAAGGTGTAAGAAGGAACTGCAGATGCTGGTTTACACCGAAGATAGGCGCAAAATGCTGGAGTAACTCAGCGGGTCAGGCAGCATCTCTGGAGAGAAGGAATAGGTGGAGAAGCCCAAAGTTTCGAACTATAACGTCACCTTTTCTCAGAGATGCTGCCTGACCCGCAGGGTTAATCCAGCATTTTGTGTCTATCTTCAAATGCAAAATTTGTTCAATACCAAGTCAACCCTAAAGGGCTTGTCCAACTTGGGGCATCATTTACGCGACATAATTTATGTGTCACGATGCACGACGCGCCGTCATGGAGCGAGGTGAGGTGTGGTGGCGTAGGCAGTGACGTACGATCACGCGCGGCTCCCCAGGAATTTGGGATTCACAAAATCTTTGCACGCCACCTGTGCGACGCGCAAATGACGCCCAAGTGAGACAGGCCCTTAAAGCATTTATCTCAACACAGGTTCAGCCAGTCCACATCGAGTTGTCCCATTAACTGATGACTACTGAGTCCTCCTGAGGACATTTAAAGGCTCAAATCTCTCAGTAAGATCTCAAGGCTTGTTACAGGCCAGAAGAAACCAACAACCACTAATGGCTGGATTTCATTTGTCCTTTTACTTAAATTAGGCAAGCCTAGAAATTGTTTCATGACTTTCGGCATTGAATCTACATTTTAAGTCACCAAAATGACACTTTTACATAGGCGCATAGAAGCAAGAACTTCAGTTGCAAGGTTTGCAGAATGGTATGATTGACTTTTATGAACTAACATTTTGTTTAGTTTTTGCATGATGGAACTAGATTGTAGATAACTGGGACCCCAGCATTGATACTTGGGTCTCCACTGATTGCACCCTGATTACATTGAAATGGTCTTTTTCTTCCTGCACTGTTTTTTGTCCATGATTAATTCTCAATCCACACCATTATATTGCCTTGATCAAAATAACTATTTGGCTAATTTGGTCTGCAGTTTCTTGTTTTCTCTCCGTCTCCTTAAGTAGTGATTTTACTTTGGTAATCGTCTAGTCTGCATGAGTGGTTTAGAATCTATCGAATCCATGGACAGTAACAACACGTTTATATTTTTAGGTTAGTTTAGAAATACAGCGTGGAAACAGGCCCTTCGGCCCACCGAGTCCATCCCGTCCAGCGATCTTCGCACACTGACACTATCCACACACACTAGGGACAATTACGCCGGCAAACTTGTATGTCTTTGGAGTGTGGGAGGAAACCAGAGATCCCAGAGAAAACCCACACTGGTCATAGGGAGAACATACAAACTCCATATGGACTGCACCTGTAGTCAGAATCAAACCCGAGTCTCTGGCGCTGTAAGGCAGCAACTCTACCGCTGCGCCACCATGCCACCCCATATCTTCATATCCACTTCTTTCCAACCCTAGGAATGCAGATCGTGGGGATTGTTATCTTTAACTCCCAGCTCGTAGCCAAGTTGAAACAATCTTTAAAGGCAGTCCTTAAATGAATGTACAACAATAAAATGCATCATTCTGTTAGCTATTTGGGGAGTATTGCTCCTCTTCTTTCGATCGAGGTCAAAGTTTCGTAATCTGTTATTATATTTTCATGCATTCAAAATTTTCTCCTTCGAAAATAACATTGGCTAGAAATTCATACATATCATTTCAACAAAACACTGCAGAGTTGTTGAAAACTGGGTTAACCCCAAGTAGCTAGAAGGGTGTTGTTACTGAAGAAATGAAAGCTACTCTGATGGGAGTGGCTGCAGTAAGCATGTTCTTTTAAGGCCAAGCAAAATCTCCAGCACTCCCCCGTGCAAGAGGTTGCCAGGTAGGTCGCTGTAACAACATGAATGCAATTTCTGAACACTTGTGCTTCGACAAGGTAGCAATGGTGACAAGTGTCCCATGGCTGCAGGAACAGAACATAAAGTCTCTCTTTAGGAAGGGAGTCTGTGTGACTTCCCTAATGATGCAGAGAACTGTGTTGTATGGCAAAACTCAGTAACAAAAGCCTGGAATCGCAACACTGAGATTGGAAGTGCGATACAATACTCCAACACTCCAATGCCAGAGTCCCCGGTTCAATCCCGCCATCAGTTCTTTGGAGTTTGCACGTTCTCCTTATGACCGCATGGGTTTCCTTCAGGTGGTCCTCTTCCTAAAGGTTGTCCCTAGTGTGCAGGGAATGGATGTGAAAGTGGGTTAACATAGAATCTAGTGTGAATGGGTGATTGATGGTCAGTGTGGACTCAGTGCTCCTGTTTATTGGGTATTTCAAGCAATTGATCGAAACCATAGCCTTGGCTTTCACGTAGAAAGCAGTCGGGACAGGTGAGGTGCCCTTAGGTGGTCAGAGATCTGTGAGGCCAAAGAAAGCAAAATGATTGTCGCCCATTTAAAATGACACAGTTTCGTTGGAAACACAGCCACTCGAACATTTGTCATTCCATGAGTAAATAAGAACTGCCAATTTCAGACCGGTATGATTGAAAACCTCACTGGAGATGGATTTTGTATGTCGCATTACTATTGATATAATACGGGGGGTGAATTATATCAAAAGGAATATGCCAGAGAGAATGTAAAACTGCTGAAAAATGGGAAGATTTATTTCCCAATAGACAGGCAAACATCTAGGGATGTTCACAAGCTGCTCTATTCTGGGTTAACCCAATTCCAACTGTTCTGCAGAGCTTTGTGTTCTGAAGTTGCATGTATGAATTTCCAGCCCAAGTTATTTTTGAAAGTGAAAAACTATTTGAATTCATGAAAATATTTATCACCAAAATATAATAGCTGATTATGAAACTCTTGCATAGATAAATAGAAATGCTGTTGTGTAGCTCAGTGCGACATTTTAACTGGTTTATTAGGACATACATGGCTCAGGATTTTATTCTGCTACTGATATGAAATTGCGATTTATAAAGACCACAACATTTAATTTTGAAGTAAACACTGACTTTCTTCAAATTATTCAGGCAGTTCGGAAACAAGGCTGAGAAGTTGAAACTCAATTTGGAGTTTATGCCATTTTGAAGCCCATTCTGGTGACATTGTTTTCATGTAAAACCAGAGTATGCTACATGCACAGCCGTGCGATATTACTTCAGTGGCAAAGTCCATTTATTTAGTACTTTCCGGAGTATTAACAACCAAATGTCGAAGAGTCTCAACCCGAAACATCACCCTTCCCTTCTCTCCAGAGATGCTGCTTATCCCACTGAGATACTCCAGCATTTTATGTCTATCTTCAGTTTAAACCAGCATCTGCAGTTCTTTCCTAGACAAAAGTTGGCATGAGCTATTGGATCAGCTGAACCAAACCTTGGCTGGAGGGGCAGGTTTTTAAAAATTCTAAAGGGAAGAATTTTTTATCTTTAACAAATACTGCACCTGCAAAATTGCTTACCAGAGGAACAGGGATCTGTTCTTCAGAACTATTATCTTGAAAAGAGAAAGGAAAGACTTGTAGCGCCCTTCATTTTCCCGTCAGGACTTCCAACATTGATCTAAGGACAAAGAAATGTGGTTCTTATGTATTAACAAGGAACTGGGGTCAAGGAAAGAGCATTCATGTCGTGGCCGTTTCCACCAATCTTTCCACCACCACGCTCAAGAAGCACAAGAAGCAACAAGTCAGACACCATTGTATGCAGATGCCAAGAAGTGTGTTCAGCTCTGTCTGAACAACTTCTAACCTTGCGTATGGACCTGATAAAAAGAGCAAGGAACTGCCGTTGCTGGTTTATACCAAAGATGGACACAAAGTGCTGGAGTAACTCAGTGGGTCAGGCAGCATGTCTGGAGAACATGTATAGGTGATGTTTCAGATTGAGACCCTTTTCAGACTCTGATGATTCAAATGATACAGATATAATTCTCCAGAGATGCCTCCTGACTAGCTGAGTGTGTCTTTCTTTTGAATTATAGTCCCTGTTGTGAGGTAGGAACGTGGCAGCTAATTTGTAGACAGCTCACAACATCGATGAAGTGGTGACTGAATAATCACATTTTTTTCTGATATTGATTGAGCGATAAATTACTATCCATAAGTAATCTTGTCTATCTTAGTAATAGTTATTATTTGCTGTCATTAAAAAGTACATAACTGCAGGATAATTTTAAGTGATAGTTATAAGTAAACAATTATTGTATATTTTTCTGACCACAAGCAAAATTAGACAAGCAATTTTTTAACTGAGAGATGTGGCATGGTGTAAACGTGATTGTAAATAATTATTTTTCTTCTGCAAATGTTACCGAAGAAATCTCATCTCCTACTCCCTGGAGGGCGAGAACTGGGTCAAGGTGAGGGAAGGAGAAGCAATGAAGTGAATGCAGAACAAAAAGGTTACTGGAAGCAGTGAGCTTCCATCATTTGTGGCCATCTTTCCCTGGTGCTTTGGAATTGCTTCGCTGCCAGTGTGGCAGGCACTGCCTGAAGGGGGACAATGAAAATTGACACCAGCAAGATGACAGCACTCAACCCAGTCGCACACTTCATCGATTGCTTCATCAATCACCTCATGTGCAAGATAGACACAAAAAGCTGGAGTAACTCAGCAGGACGGGCAGCATCTCTGGAGAGATGGAATGGATCGAGACCTTTTTTCAGAGGTTACCTTGGCTTGATTCACCCAACAATGCTGGCTTGTCAACAGTGTGGAGTTACTTTTACCCTACCAAGAAATGAGTGGATGATACCTGAAAAATCCTTTGCTCCTTGGAGGCGGAATAGTCTGAAGAAGCATCTTGACCTGAAACGTCACCCATTCCTTCTCTGCAGAGATGCTGCCTGTCCTGCTGAATTACTCCAGCTTTTTGTGTCTATCTTTGGTTTAAGCCAGCATCTGCAGTTCCTTCCTGCAGCCCTCATGTGCAAGTATGACTCACTCCACATCCAAGCCAGTCCAAGATCTTCACCTCACTGTCTGCATCTATTCCTTTACCTCAGTATCAGACTCCACAAGCGACTATTTAGATTGGGTAAGTGTTATTTTTGTAGATAGTCATAGTACACTGCAAGTAAACAGGCCCTTTGGCCCAACTTCTCCATGCCGACCAAGATAGACAGACAATATACAATAGGTGCAGGAGTAAGCCATTTGGCCCTTTGAGCCAACACCGCCATTCAATGTGATCATGGCTGATCATCCCCAATCAGTACCCCATTCCTGCCTCTCCCCATATCCCCTGACTCCGCTATCCTTAAGATCCCTATCTAGCTCTCTCTTGAAAGTATCCAGTGAACCAGCCTCCACCACCCTCTGAGGCAGAGAATTCCACAGACTTGCAACTCTCTGTGTGAAAAAGTATTTCCTCGTCTTTGTTCTAAATGGCTTACCCCTTATTCTTAAACTGTGGCCCCTGGTTCTGAACTTCCACAACATCGGGAGGATGTTTCCTGCCTCTAGCATGTCCAAACCCTTAATAATCTTATATGTTTCAATAAGATCCCCTCTCATCCTTCTAAACTCCAGAGTATACAAGCCCAGCCGCTCCATTCTCTCAGCATATGACAGTCCTGCCATCCTTGAAAACCTACGCTGCACTCTCTCAATAGCCCCATTTACATTAGTCTTTTGGCCCATATCGTTCTAAACCAGGGGTACCCAACTTTTTTTTTGTCCCGTTTACCCCGGGCAACTTTAATGGCACATAACAATGTTATTTCACTTATTTTTGAACAACTAATAATGAACAGATACCGGTATACCAGAACCAAACACAGTCAGTCAATGATAAAAAATATGTACAAATCCAGAATCAACAAATTTAACCCCTGGGTAGGCGAAATATACCCCAGGGTGGGAACTTTTGCTCTAAACCTTTGCTATCCCTACACCTGTCCCTGGAACTATTGTAGATGCAACAAGTCTTTATTTAGCACAAGCAGTAGACATGGAAAGGAGATGTTGCAGATGTTATCTGTTAGCAGAATGGAAGGGCTGACAGGGAGGTTCACTAATTATTGGTATCGTTTGCACTGGTTAATTGTCAAGTGCATCGTGAAACAGTGGCTTGCGTGTTATCTGGGCAAATCATACCATCCACTAATAGAACTGGTAGTGCAAAAAAGGGAAAGGAAGCAGACTGCAGAATATATTGCTGCCACTACAGTGAAGTTCAAATAGAACATAATGCAAGGGTGCAATAAGGTAGGCTGGGAGATTGGGAATACATCCCTAGCTTGGGTAGACATAAAATGCTGGAGTATCTCAGCGGGACAGGCAGCATCTCTGGAGAGAAGCAATGGGTGACGTTTCGGGTCAAGACCCTTCTTCAGAGCAACTGCCTTACAGCGCCAGGGACTCGGGTTCAATCCAGACCATGGGTGCTTACCTGTACGGAATTTGTACACTCTCCTTGTGATTTGAGTGGGTTTTCTCAGAGATCTTTGGTTTCTCCAAAGACGTACAGATTTGTAGGTTCATTTTGTAGGTTAATTGGCTTGGAATGAAATGTAAAATGTAAAATTGTCCCTAGTATGTGTAGGGTAGTGTTAATGTGCGGGGATCGCTGGTCGGCACAGACTAGTTGGGCTGAAGGGCATGTTTCTGTGCTGTACCTCTAAACCGAACTAAACCTAAACTTCTGTTCAAATCTAAAAGTAGCGAGGAAGAAGCTGTTCTTGAATCTGGTGGTAAGCGCTTTTAAGCTTTAATGCTGCGACTGCTCTGGTCTGCCAAGGGTCTTTGCTGGGGCTGCAATATATGATTATATTTAGGAAGAAATTCTTGATGATTGCATGGAAATACAACTATCCATGTTTCCCGAGGCTTTGTGAGCCGAGCAGTTACCATCGCTTTGTTGAAAAGGTTGGGCAAAATTTGAGAAAATTGATTTAAATGTAGACAAACGCGCACTTTGGTCCTGTTAAGAATAAAACACAGTGAAATGTGCGCAGGGTCAGAAATCCATTTTCTAGAATCTTGCTCACTGCTTAATCAAAGAAACTAGCAGCCCCAATCATAGCTTGCTAAATGTCATGGGCAGGTCTGGCAAATGATACTGGCTAATGGAATACTGGCCTTCATGGTAGAAACACAGTTATGCAATTGCAATACAAACCACTGTTAAGACCACAGTTCGAGCACTGTGAGAAATTCTACACGGCACATCAATTTATTTTAGGAAAATAAAGCACTGACGAAGTGATATTTATACAAACACAAGGATCTCAGCGGGTCAGGCAGTATCTGTTGAGGGATTAGGCGTGCAATGGTTCATGTCAAAACCCTTCCTCAGACTGCTGGAGAGGGAGGGTGGGGGGAAAGCTGATGAAGAAAGGTGGCATGGGACAAAGCTCGGCAAGTGATAAGTGGATCATGGTGAGATACAGCACTGAAATTGGCCCCGCTGCCCACCGAATGCACACTGATGTCAGCCATCCTTGACGAATCTATGATCCAGATGAACAGATTTCAAATGCATTTGATGCCATCTGGGTTTTCATAAGAGTTCCTGAGTGCTTTGTGGGCTGTGGGCAGTGTTCATGTTATCAACTAACAGTGACTTGCATTACGTCCTTCATGGTGTCATATAGCACGGAAACAGGCCTTTCGGACCAGCTTGCCATGTTGATCAAGACGCCCCATCTACACTAATCCCACCTGTCTGCATTTGGTCCGTATCCTGCTAAACTTTCCCTATCCATGTACCTGCCATCTGCTGCTCTAGATGCCAGCTGATCTATATCGGTGAGACCAAGCATAGGCTTGCCGATCGTTTCACAGAACACCTCCGCTCGGTCCGCACTAACCAACCTGACCTCCCGGTGGCTCAGCACTTCAACTCCCCCTCCCATTCCGTATCCGACCTCTCTGTCCTGGGCTTCCTCCACGGCCAGAGTGGGCAACACCGGAAATTGGAGGAACAGCACCTCATATTCCGCTTGGTAGTCTGCATCCTGGTGGCATGAACATCGATTTATCACATTCCTGTTAACCCTTGCTGTCTCCTCCCCTTCCTACCTCTCCCTCAGCCCTCGGGCTCCTCCTTATTTTTCCTTCCTTCTCCCCGCCTCCCCCCACCCCCCATCAGTCTGAAGAAGGGTTTCGGCCCGAAACGTTGCCTATTTCCTTCGCTCCATCGATGCTGCTGCAACCGCTGAGTTACTCCAGCATTTTGTCTACCTTCGATTTTCCAGCATCTGCAGTTCCTTCTTAAACATATGTACCTGCCCAATTGTCTTCATTAGTCTGAAGAAGGTTCTTGACCCAAAACGTGGTCTGTCCATTCCCTCCATAAATGCTGCCTGACCCGCTGAGATTCTCCAGTACTTTGTGCTTTGCTCAAAGATTCCAACATCTGCAGTTCCTTGTGTCCACAGGACTACTGGGTTGTAAGAGTGGAGGAGAATGCAGAGATTGAGAAAGGGTGCACATTTTAAATTCCAGTGGTTGCATAACTCTTGCTGTGCATCGTTCAGTGAGTAAGAGGTGATCGGCAACCAGGATGAGCGGGGTACACTATCAACTGCCTTTCTTTTACTGTGAAGGGGAAAGAGGAACAGATTAGTTCATAAGTTCCAGGAGCAAATTAGGATCAAGTCTACTTCACCATTCAATCAAGACTTTTATTGCTATTGAGGGGGTGCAGCGTGGGTTTACAAGGTTAATTCCCGGGATGGTGGGACTGTCATATGCTGAGAGAATGGAGCAGCTGGGCTTATACACCCTGGAGTTTAAAAGAATGAGAGGGGATCTCATTGAAACACATATAAGATTGTTAAGTGCTTGGACATGCTAGAGTTAGGAAACATGTTCCCGATGTTGGGGGAACCAGGGGCCACTGTTTAAGAATAAGGAGTAAGCCATTTAGAACGGAAATGAGGAAAAACCTTTTCACACAGAGAGTTGTGAGTCTGTGGAATTCTCTGCCTCAGAGGGCAGTGGAGGCCGGTTCTCTGGATACTTTCAAGAGAGAGCTAGATAGGGCTCTTAAAGATTGTAAAGTCAGGGGATATGGGGAGAAGGCAGGAACGGGGTACTGATTGGGGATGATCAGCCATGATCACATTGAATGGCGGTGCTGGTTCGAAGGGTCAAATGGCCTACTCCTGCACCTATTGTCTATTGTCTATTAGTATCAATGTGCTTTAAAGCTCCGGCATTGGAGAATAACAACTTGCAGACAACTTTATCTGAATAAGGTATTACCTGCTAGTGTAAATAAATTACAATCAGTTTATGTGCACCATTTCCCCAAGACTGGGAATGCCAGTCATGCGTACACCATCTGGTACCCAACCTTGTTTCCAGACAGCTGCTTCATTCCTGGTGCATCTGGAGTGTGTTCAACAAAAATAGTTGCTTCCTATCCCCGACGCTCTCACAAAGCAGGGTTCACAACAGAGGCAAAGGGGTGCGTGGACAAAGCTAAACTTAGACTCACACTACTTCATCTTTATTTGATTCAGGAATTGCTTGACACTTTGGTTTAGCCTCGGGATGTAAGAGCAGAAAATATTCACCCAGAGAGAAGTGTGTCGGGAGGAACTGCAATGGTTTACACAAAATGCTGGAGTAACTCAGCAGAACAGGCAGCATCTCTCGAGAGAAGGAATTGAAAACTGGGAGACGTTTTGGGTCGAGACCCTTCTTCAGACTCCTGTCTGTATGAGGACGTGCACACACGTATCTTTCTGACAGCCTTGGAACGGTATTGATCCTGACTAATGAATGGACGCTAAGCCAAGTTTAGTTTAGAGTTTAAAGGTACAGGCTCTTCTGCCCACCGGGTCCGCGCCAATCTAGGGACAATTTTTACATTTACCAAGCCAATACGTCTTTGGAGTGTGGGAGGAAACAGAAGATCGCCGTACAGACAGCACCCATAGTAGGGATCGAACCCGGGTCTCCGGCGCTGCAAGCGCTGTATGACAGCAACTCTACCGCTGCGCACCGTGGCCGTCCTGATCTTGCATTGTGTCTGCCTGAAGCAAGCACCTTCACTGGCCCGATGGAGAACAAGCTCCTCCTGCATTGTGGAGATCTGCTATTTCACTCAGCGCAAAACATAACAATGACCTCTGAAATTTGAGGTGCTGAATTCCAAGTCTAAATCGAACCACTTTTTTTTTTGCTGCCGACCTTGAATCATTCAAACGGTGCCCTCTCGTCTTAATGGAAAATTTGTACAGTCCTTAGCTTTTTTCCGTCCCTGCCTTATGAACCATGTCAACATGGGACCTGCAAGCCAGTTAGACAAATGACTTCAGCCACTGCCTCTGTGCTTTATCATGAGAGAATTGATGATAGAAACTTCACGTTGTGTAATATATCTTAATTTTCAGCCAGTATTGCTCATTGATCTAACGTCGACTGCATTATGAATGTTCAGAGACCTGGGATTTGACAACTTGGCTGTTGTTCCCTGCACAATGCTCAGCAATCATTCTTGGACTGCTTCAGTGACTGGAACTTAGGGTGCAGTGAATAGAAGGAACCAGGTTACATTCCTAATTGACCTCCAGCCACAAAGAAACCAACAATAAGGGGTGGCACGGTGGCGCAGGGGTACAGTTGCTGCCTTACAGTGCTTGCAGCGTCGGAGACCAGGGTTCGATCCCGACGATGGGCGCTGTCTGTACGGAGTTTGTATGTTGTCCCCTGTGACCTGCGTGGGTTTTCTCCGAGATCTTCGGTTTCTTCCCACACGCCAAAGACTTATAGGTTAATTGGCTTGGTATAAATGTGAATTGTTCCTAAAGTGTGTAGGATAGTGTTAGTGTGCGGGGATCACTATTTGGTGCGGACTCGGTGGGCCGAAGGACCTATTTTCGCGCTGTATCTCTAAACTAACCTAAACTAAGCTGGTTGTGAGTTCAAGCCTCGCTCTGTGCAACTACCACACTCTGGAGCAGATGAAATGGTAACTCAAAGAACCATCTGCTCCTCTGTGACCCAACAACAATGGGTGAAAGGAAGGCTGAATGGGGGTTCTCTGGAGCTGGGTAATTTCGAAAGAGGGTTTTAGTAGCAAAGTTCCAAAATTTTGAGATTTTAAAAATCAAGTCTTCAATCTATCCCATCAGATAAAGCATAAAAAGAAGTTTAATTTGACACCTAATTTACTTTCATATCTTCAGTATTAAAAAGGTTATGGCCATTTTCATACTCGGAAATTAGCATCTTGTTCCCCATTGCCTTTCCATTGACTTAACTCAAAAGCTGTGATCTGGGACAGTCAAAAGCCCATAACTTTCTTAAAAATTAAGAGAACTCAATTAAATTTTCAGTTATTATAGATTGAAGCATTCTGAAACAAATATGAAACAATCTTACTTGGATGACCTGAAATTAAAGCATATAATTAGTTAGTTACCTAATTGTAGTTAATTACAAAATTCAATTACTAGATCTAAACATCTATCCATTTCTTATGAAAAGATAAACTTTTTTAAATTGCCTAAGTGGCCAAATAACATTCACACAATAATTCACAATATAACATGATTTTTAAATCTCATTGTCATGAATTTATAGGCCAAAGGAAGGAATTTATTGTTTAATTCCTGTAAATTAATGGCCATTTAAATCAACTTGCGAGTAGGTTTTAGTGGAATGCGGTGGATTAGAACGTTGCGGTTTGCGGTGAAGTCGGCAGGAAAAATACTGCCGCTTCGTATATATTTTTTGTCCCCATTTCGCAACATGAAAATGTGATTAAATGCTTCCTAAGAACCACGTTTTTATGTAAAAATAAACTGTGTACTTTATATTCTCCCCTATGTAAAATCCTTCCCGTTGTCGGCACTCACGGCTTTAAAAGATGATTTTTAAATTACTCTACCTAATAAATGATCTAGCGTAATTTAAAAATACCTTCATAAATCAAATGTCGGAGCGATTTTTCTTCAGCAATGAAATCCCCTGACATGGATCGATTTGCCCTGTCTGTAGAAAAACGGCACTTTAAACACGCCCTCCTCCGAAAGGCGCCAAAGTCACGCACACGAGGAGCGGCAGAACTGCAGCGCTGCTCAAGGTAAGTTTTGTAACATACCTAGTTTTCGGAGCCACAAACGTCAGCAGGGAATTTCTTTCCATTTTATGTGGAGAGGATTTAGGGTGGACGATGGCACAGCGGTGGAGATGCTGCCAGAGATCCGGATTCAATCCTGACATCAGAGTTTGTACGGCGTTTGTACGTTCTCGCCGTGACAGCGTGGGGCTTCTCTGGGTGGTCCGGTTTCCTCCCACACTCCAAAGACGTACAGGTTTGTAGGTTGAATGTGTAGGAAGGAACTCCAGATGCTGGTTTACACCAAAGATTGATACAAAATGCTGGAGTAACTCAGTGGGACAGACAGCATCTCTGGTGATGGATGAAGAGGGATCTTGACTTGAAATGTCACCCATTCCTTCTCTCCAGTTGGTTTGTAGGCTAATTGGCTTTGGCAAAGATTGCAAATTGTCCCTAGTGTGTAGGATAGAGCTCGTGTATGGGGATTGCTGTTCGGCCCGGCTCAATGGACCCTGTTTCTGCGCTGTTTCTCTAAACTAAAATTAAAAGGATCTGAGTAGAACAGGGGAGATATCTCTGGAGACACAACAAAATGCAGATGCTGGAATCTGAAGCATAAAGCAAACTTTTGGAGGACTTGGCGGGTCAGGTGGCATCTGTGAATGCAGAGAGATGGTAGATGTTTCAGGTCGAGACCCCACATCAGGGTCTCTCATATATTCTTCTAAGTAAATGTCCCTCAACAAATGACATTATTATTTCTCATTTTATTTCTCTGATAATCTTATGAATATATATATATATATATATATATATATATATATATATATATATATATATCCAACAAATAGCATTTATTGAAGGATATATATATTCATAATTCTATCAGAGAAATAAAATGTGGAATAATTATCCACAAAATAGCACAAAATAAAAATGTGGAATAATTATCATGGGATTTTACTTTGCATACATCTGTCGATATTTCCCAAGTTTTAATGGGGATGTTACTCTTAAAAAGTATTTCATTGGTTGTGGGACATCGTGAAGTTGTGAAAATTACTATAAAAATCATTCATTCTTGCTCGGGTAATTTTGAACGGATCGGGAAACAAAATGGGGCTGGGCCACATCTCCGGATGAGTCTGGTTTGAATGGCATTCTCCAGAAGTATTGAAACATTCTTTTACACTAGCTTCAACTATGAACATCCCTGGACTGTCTTTAGTTGCACTACAGACTTTAGGTTCATTGCACTAGTATTGTGATTATATTTTAGTCTATGATGCTGAAAGAAAGAAATTAATTGTTCTTGACAATGATTGAGGCTTCAATGATTTAATATCTCTGGGAAAACAGTTGGGTACTCCAGTGATTAGGTAAACGAGATATTTGTCCGCGGTGAAATATCATAGACTGTAAGGTCCCCAAACAAACCAAAAGTTGTGATGCAAACCATGAAACCTAATTAGGCTCTTCTAATGGTTTACACACAAGATTAGCATCTGTAATTGATGCAAAGTAATTTATGAGACCTGGTGCCTGTAGTAAACTGCTGCCAATGACTAGACCTAACCACTTCAGAGGGCAGCTTGCTATTGCCTTCTCAAGAGCAATTGGGGATGGACAATGAATGCTGGTCGAGCCTTTGATGCACAGATTCGATAAAATAACACAAATCAAGAAAAGCAAAAGTGGAACGAGAGATTAGTTTGAGGTTGCACTTCTGTCTGTTAGTTGCGGATGTGTCTGAATGATCAATAGGCTCTGAAGTAGGGGTCAAGGAAGGATATTTGCAATGTTGACCTGGCCACAAGGGATGGACGGTAGGCTGGATAGGGGCTGGGTACGTTGGCAAAGGGGTTTTGGGAGCAACAAACATCAGTCAGGAAATTCTCGTATTTTATGCAGACAGTTTGAGACTGCAGATAGTCAACCCAGCCAGAGATCAGAGAGATATAAGCGGAAAGATGTTTCTGATATCTTCTGAGGCTAGATGCAGGAAGATTGTTCTCGATGTTGGGGAAGTCCAGAACAAAGGGTCACAGTTTAAGGATAAGGGGGAAGTCTTTTAGAACCGAGATGAAAAAAACATTTTTCACACAGAGAGTGGTGAATCTGTGGAATTCTCTGCCACAGAAGGTAGTTGAGGCCAGTTCATTGGCTATATTTAAGAGGGAGTTAGATGTGGCCCTTGTGGCTAAAGGGATCAGGGGGTATGGAGAGAAGGCAGGTACAGGATACTGAGTTGGATGATCAGCCATGATCATATTGAATGGCGGTGCAGGCTCTAAGGGCCGAATGGCCTACTCCTGCACCTATTTTCTATGTTTCTATGTTTCTAGCTTCAAGGCAATTAATGTATCTCGTATATTAATCACTTGACACTATAAAACACATATAGGAGACAGATCGGTGCAGCATCAAATCCTCCCAGGACCGTCCGTATGAGAAAGATTGGACCATTGAGACCACCAGCTAACTTCACTGTTGTATGTGATTGCCCCTGTCATTGTTTGTTATCATCGATGTGTTCCCAGCACAGTGCACAGTTCTGATGTTGTACGCCTGGAGTCTGATGGGACTGGGACAGCAACTTAATGATTAATAGGAACTCCTTGAGGGCAATTTTGCCATTAGCCGTCATCAGCACAGGACAATAGTTTTGTGCAGCCCATTTAACAACTTGCTGATCAGATGTGATTCCTGCCTTCAGAAGGGCGGCACGGTGGTGCAGCGGTAGAGTCGCTGCCTTACAGTGCCAGAGGCACGGGTTCGATCCTGACTACGGGTGTTTGTATGAACAGAATGTGTACTTTCTCCCTGTGACCTTTGTGGGTTTTCTCCAAGATCTTTTGGTTTCTTCTCACACTCCAAAGACGTACAGGTTTGTACAGTAGGTTAACTGGCTTATATTAATGTAAAGTATTGTCCCTAGTGTGTGTAGGATTGTGTTAATGTGTGGGGATCGCAGGTCAGTACTGACACGTTGGGTCGAAGGGCCTGCTTCCGTGCGGTATATCTAAACTGAACAAAAATGTGTCTTTTTTAATTTTATTAGTTCATAGAATCCACTATCAATCCCCAACTGAAGCTGAACTGAATGGTTTTCTGGGCCATTTTAGAGGGTAGTTCAGAGTCAGTCATTTTGCTACAGATCTGGAGTAATATAATAATTCAATGGTGATATTAACGTGCCGGTAAATGGAAGTTTAAGAACAACCTGCAGATGTTGGAAATCTGAACAAAAGGCAAAAATGCTGTAAACAGTGAACAGTCACCTATCACTACATCCAACTGCTCCCTTCTCATAAATCAATAAATATTTCCATTAAAGGCATTCACCCGTTTACCTCAATTACTGCTCCTGGTAGCAAGTCTCACGTGCTCACCATTCTCTGGGAGAAGAGGTTAACCCTGGATTTGTCAACGACGAGCATAAGTTAGCTTTTCCTACAATTGAACGCAATCAGAGAAAAAATCCTCCTCAGTCGCTTGACCTAAACGTGCAGTGTCGAAGCTCCTCTGTATTGCACCCTGCTTCCACAATGGACAGCCTCTGTGGAGGAAGGCAAATCAAGCTCATGTTACATCAGAGCTGGACAATTCTGACACAAACACTATCAAAAATCACTGAATTCATTATTGAGGCCCAAAGATTGCAATGTGGCAAGATAGAAAATGAGATGCAGTTCCCTTAATGAACATTGGGGATTGCTGGAACAATGCAGGCTATCAATAGATGGAAAGGCAGATGGAGACTTAAAATGACAGGTGTGTGCAGATAATCTGTTTTAGTAATGATGATGAGGGATAAATATCGGCCCAGTGAGAATATTGAAATAATCCAGTCACTCGTTCTTGCTGCTTGCTCTGTGTAACGCATTTTTTTACAAATGTGTGAGGGTTTCAATTCCCGAATGTTATGCTTTTAACACCTGCTTTAAAAATTGCACTTGATCAATTGCTAACTTAAAAGTCTGTCTCCACATCAGCATCCCTAAGTAGCTCTGGATGCGAGAAGTTCTAGGTGTTCATTTCTCCTGAATTTGACCACATCATCGCATTGTCTGGTCAGTTTGCTGTGCCGACCATCTTGTTCTTATGCTGTCAAAATGGTGATAGTTCTTGGGTCTGTTGGAATTCACTGCATATCATCAACTGGAGGCAGAAATTACCTTGCCAACTTTGACGAAGCAAAATGAAATGAAATAAGCTGTTAAATATTGCATGTGAATTAGCCTTTTATAATTCAGCTGCAAGCACCTTACACATGCAGGACCAAAAAAAAACACTAGCAAAAGTTAATGCTTTTGGAGAGATATGTGTGATGTTTAATGATTTGCAGATATTATGCTTTGCATGTGACTTTTATGAAAAATCATTGAATAAAACAGAATGGAAATGATTAGTTAATAATTTATTGAAGATTGCTGGACTGTTTTGCCCCAGGATTACTAGTATTTTCATTGCTAAACACTTTAAAGGGCCTGACCCACTTATGCAACTTTATCGGCGACTGCCGGCACCAGAAAGATGCCACGACTCTTTGGGTGACTACTCACGACCATACAGGCGACACCCTGGCGACATGTCGCGGGGTGAAGCCCGTATGGTCGTGATTAGTCGTACCTTGTTCTGGTCGCTGATGGATTTTCAAGATGTTGAACATTTTCGGCGAACTGTAACGACCTATGACGGGTGCTGGCAGTAGCCGAAAAAGTTGCGTAAGTGGGACAGGCCCTTAACTCCCCTCCCATTCCCACACTGACCTTTCTGTCCTGGGTTTCCTCCATTGTCAGAGTGTGGCCCAGTGCAAATTGGAGGAACAACACCTCATATTTCCCTTGGGCAGCTTACACCCCCAACGGTATGAACATTGACTTCTCTAACTTCAAGTAACCTTTGCTTTCCCTCTCTCCATCCCCTCCCCCTTCCCAATTCTCCGGCTACATTTTATCTGTTTGCTTTGCTGTTACCTTCTCCCAACTAACAATGATCTAGTCTACATTCTCCTTGATTTCCATTCCCTTTGTCCTGTCTTTATAGGTTACACTTCCTCATCTATGTACCTGCCACTCCCCTGACATTAGTCTGAAGAAAGGTCTCGACCCAAAACATCAACCATTCCTTCTCTCCGGAGTTGCTGCCTGTCCCACCGAGTTACTCCAGCATTTTGTGTCTATCTTTGATTTAAACCAGCATCAGCTGTTCCTTCATAGCTCCTTCCTTCCCATTACGAGTATTCATGTTAATAAGTGAGCAAGAAAGGAGCAGTTTTGTTTGCAGTTACTTGGTGGCATAAACACCCATGGAAAGACCCTAGGAGGCTGAATTTCCAATTGGTTTTGCCTTATAAGGTTAGATGAATAACCCAACTGGACAGTGTCTGTAAACGTGAAGATGGAATTGTCTTCCTTCTTCGTAGTAACACTATAAATCAATTATAGAATAGGGTATTTGCAGAAATGAGGAACGGCAGATGCTGGTTTATAAAAGAACACACAAAGTACTGGAGAACTCAGCAGGTCAGACTGCATCTTCTGGAGAACATGGATGGGTGACATTCAGCCTGAAGAAGAGTCCCGATCTATAACGTGACATATCCATGTTCTCGAAGATGCTGCCTGACCCGCTGAGTTACTCCGTTTAAGAAAGAACTGCAGATGCTGGAAAAAAGGTAGACAAAAATGCTGGAGGAACTGAAGAAGGGTCTGAAGAAGGGTCCCGACCCAAAACGTCTGAAGAAGGGTCTCGACCCGAAACGTCGCCTATTCCTTCTCTCCATAGATGCTGCCTCACCCGCTGAGTTACTCCAGAATTTTTGTCTACCTTCGCTGAGTTACTCCAGTACATTGTGGCTTCAGGGTGATTTGCAGCCTGTCCTCTTAAGTTTAAGGGCAGAAAACGTGTATATAAAAACAGTTTTAAACGCTGAGCTGGTCAGGCAGCAACTGTGGAGAATCAAACAGTCAGTGTTTCAGATTAATGATCTTCCGTTGATGGAAACCTATTGACCCAAAACATTAGGTCTGCTTCTGATAATGCTGACTGAACCTGGCAACTGGTGCTGTCTGTATGGAGTTTGTACGTTCTCCCTGGGTTTCCTTTGGGTGCTCCGGTTTCCTCCCACATCCCAAAGATATGCAGGTTTGTAGGTTAATTTGCTTCCGTAAATTGTCCCTGGTAGGCATGGAAGAACTAGTGTACAGGTGATCATTGCTGGGCCCAAGCGCCTGTTTCTACGCCGTATTTCTCTAATATTGTGCCTGAATGCTGGGCGTTTTGAGCATTCACTTTCACTTCAGATTTCTTGCAACTGTAGGTTTGCTTTACTCTCGTACGTTTTACTCTCGATCCTTTTTGCATAGGATTCCTGTTCAAACCAACGCTTGCCCAGTTTCAATGGGCCTGACAAATCACTATGCAAGAGAACCAAAGGGTTATAAATTAGGTCCCGGTGTTAAAACAAGGGCACGCAATGCTGAACTGGCAGCTGAGACCACACTGATCAACAGAGAAGAAGCTAAATGCTGTGTAAAGCAGATTCTGATTTGGTCCATGTAAATGTATTTCCCCCGTGATAATTCCCCAAATGTCTTGTCTTTTTATTCATTTACTACAGACGTTTTTCAACCTTCAGCAGTTATCTATTTTATTTCAAGCAGCCCTGGAATCAATCAACTGCCTTTCAAAGTCAATCCAGAAATGTTGGCAGATTAAATAAATAAAGCACATGGAGCTTTGAGCCAAATGGCATCTGTTTCACACTGTCTATGTCTCAGTAAACGGGGGGGTATGTTGATCAGAAAATTTCCTCATGGGTGATGAATGAAGCACTTTAACCAGCCTTGTATCCTATCACAATATTTCCCTCCCTCCACCCCATGTTAAGTAAGAGTCAAATATATAGTGAAAGGCTTTGATGGAGTGGATGTGGAGAGGATGTTTCCACTGGTGGGTGAGTCTAGGACTACCAGTCATAGCCTCAGATTTAAAGGACGTTCCATTAGGAAGAAGATGAGAATGAATTTCTTTAGTCAGAGGATGGTGAATCTGTTGAATTCTTTGCCACAGAAGGCTGTGGAGGCCAAGTCAATGGATATTTTTTAAAGCAGAGATAGATAGATTCTTGATTAGTATGGGTGTCAGGGATTATGGGGAGAAGGCAGGAGAATGGGGTTAGAAGGGAGTGATATATCAGCCACGACTGAATGGTGGAGTAGACTTGATGGGCTGAATGGCCTAATTCTGCTCCTATTAATTATGACCTTATGATATCTTTGCAACCCTGACCCTTGGTTGCATTTTAATAATAAAACCTTCAGTGCTTATTGTAATTATCCCATGAAATCACCAGCAATTCTGGTATTTATGTGACTGCATGGTCCAACACAGAATTCCAGTCAAAACACAAGGAGGAATTCAGTGGGCCAGGCAAAATCTGTGGAGGAAATGGGCAGATGTTGCTTTGGGTTAGGTTCCTTCATCAGGCTGATGGCAGTAGGAGGGGGAGAGAGGACTGGAAAAGTGAGGTGGGGGCAGGAAAAAGCCAGGCAAGTGATAGGTGGATACGGGTGAAGACAGCTTGTTTGGCAGATGGATGGCATTAGTAGACTACGCTATTCTGCCCCACTCTGACAGAATCAACTGAAGACAAGAGTGTTGATGTGAATTTCATGCATTTGCAACACGTACATGCTGTGAAATTACTACACTTTGTTACATGAGGGGAAAAGGAGTCCTAGGCCAGGTGTACACAAAATGCTGGAGTAACTCAGCGGGTGAGGCAGCATCCCTGGAGAGACGGAATGGGACCAGATGTATCCAAGTGGAAGAATTATCATGGCTTAAGTTAATTGTACACCGATTAAAATGTCCTCAGATAAATATATATATATATTTTTAAATTCCTCTGATTATCTAATTTAAAATGTACATGTTTGTTCTGACAAATTATTTGACTTTAAATTAAAAGATAACATTTCCTGTCTTTGAGGTTCCTTCGATATATCTAGCTTCTAAGACAGCTCGATTACTTAATTGTTGCTCAATACTTCAATACTTAAATGGTGCTTAGACCTGGGAAGGATGCTCTGTAGATGGTGATGAGCACCGTATCTTCATCACTGTCTTATCCTCACTATGTAATATGCAGGAAAACATGATTTGCAATTCAGGTACATGCTGCCATTGAATTAGGTTATCACTGATTTGCATTTCAGGTTCTTCTTGCCGAACTACTTCTGAAACAGTTAATGCTTTTATTTTGGAGAAATTTAGCGGGTGAGGCAGCTTCTATGGAGCGAAGGAAATAGGCAACATTTCGATTCAGACTGAAGAAGAGTCTCGACCCGAAACGTTGCCCATTTCCTTCGCTCCATAGATGCTGCCTCACCCGCTGAGTTTCTCCAGCATTTTTGTCTACCTTCGATTTTCCAGCATCTGCAGTTCCTTCTTAAACAATGCATTTATTTTGATGCATCATTGAAGCTCAGATAAAGCTTTCTTTGTCTACCTTATCTCAACCTGGCATAATCTTGTACACTTTATCTAATCTTCCCTCAACTTCTTTTTACTCCAAGGAGATCAATTCCAACTCCTCCAATCTATCCTTGTCAATAAAAACCCTGGACCCATTCTGATTTTTTTTTGTTGCACCACTTCAAGTTTTATCTTTATCTGTGCACTGTGGATAGCTTGATTGTAATCATGTATACACTTGTCTTTGACTGCGTAGGATGCAAAGCTTTTTCTTGTACCTTGGTGCAAGTGGCAATAATAAATTAAACTAACCTTTCACATCCTTCCTAAATTGACATGACCAGAATTAGAGGCAATACTTCACTTGCAGCTACCTTGCATTTTGTACAGGCTCAACACAACTTGTTTTAGTGTTTGCGTTACTATTTATTGATCTGCTGAATCCACCAGCTTTACTAATTGGTCTCTCAATATTCTCTGCTGTCTCAAGGATTTAAGTACATGTACACCTTGGTTCATCTCGTCCGCAACCTTTAGAACTGCACAATTGAATTCATATCTTTTTAGAGGTTAATATTAATCCATATCATTGAAATATCAAAGCTCAACTTTCGTTTGATAGCCAGCTTCCGTGCTTGAGGAGGGAGGGGCAGTGTATTCATGTTTTCTGCTTTCCAACATTTAATATTAATGAGAATTAATTGTTGGTCCGTTTCTCCTCAACAAATTTGATACAAATTAAATATCGAGGACTGAGGTAAAGTTGGATCTCAATTCTCTGTTTATTGCAAAAATTCAGCCCGGTTCATCGGAGGTACAGCCCTTCCCTCCATTGAAAGCATCTACACAAGATGCTGCCTGAGGAGGTGGCATCTTTTATTGACAATCCTCACTCTCCAGGCCATGACCTCTTCTCACTATTACTATCCGGCAGGGAGTGGAGAAAGCTCAAGTCCCACATCATTAAGTTCAGGAACAGCTATTTTCCTCCAAATGTGTAGGAAGGAACTGCAGATGGTGGATTTACACAAAAGATAGACACAAAATGTTGGAGTAACTCAGCGGGACAGGCCGCATCTCTGGATAGAAGGAATGGCCGATGTTTCAGGTCGAGTCTGATGATAGGTCTCGACCCGAAACGTTACCCATTACTTCTCTCCAGAGATGTTGCCTGTCCCGCTGAGTTACGCCAACATTATGTGTCTAGTTTCATACAACTACTAGGTTCTTGAAATGATCTGCACAATCCTAACCATTCCTCAACAACAGAAAGAACAACCTCTTGCTCTAAGATTAACTTGTATTTCTTCTCTCTTGTTTCACTCGTGTCTTGTTTTTTGTTGCAATCTTTCTTTTAGAATTTAGTGCAATTGAGTATATTTTGTTTTTGTGTGTTTGTCTGAGTATATGAGCCTGTGATGCTGCTGCAAGAAGTGTTTTTCATCACCATACACGTGCAATAAACGTAGTCAGAAGAAGGGTCCCAGCCAGAAACGTCGCCCATCATCTTCTCAAGAGATGATGCCTGACCCTTTGAGTTATATCAGCACTTTGTGTCTATCGTTGCTATAAACCAGCATCTGCAGTTCTTTATGTGTAGGAAGGAACTGCAGATGCTGGTTTGAATCGTAGATAGACACAAAATGCCGGAGTAACTCAGTGGGACAGGCAGCATCTCTGGAGCCTTCGGGTCGAGACCTTTCATCAGACTCGACCTGAAACATCGACGTTTCGGGTCGAGACCTTTCATCAGACTCGACCTGAAACATCGCCCATTCCTTCTATCCAGAGATGCTGCCTGTCCCGCTGAGTTACTCCAGCATTTTGTGTCTATCTGCAGTTCTTTATTTCTACACCTTGAACTTGAACTATGTTTCTCAAGTGCACAACTTTATATTAATCCAGTGAAGCCAAATTAATTAATGTATTTTTGTGACTCAATAATGTTTGCTAATGACACATTTTTCAAATGTAGATTTGTCACATCTTACAAGCAATTTATCAACTTATTTTATTTAATAACATTAAACTTGGACTGCTTTATAATAATGGCTCAGAGCTCTTGCCACACAGATTCAGTATAATTAATGTCACCAGAAAGATGTTAATATTCACCATCCGGTCATGCAATGTTGTGGCAAGCGGCATCCATCTGTTTGTCCTTGGGCTTTTAACTGCAGTCATTTATAGGTTATAATATTGCAAGTCTCATTTATTTAGTTCTTGGTGTGGCCTTGGTTTCAAAGTTCTTATCTTTAACTTCAAATTCCTCTGTTGCGTTACTTCTTTCTCTGACACCTCCTTCAGCCTTATAATCTTCCAACCTAACTGTGGTGCTCCAGTTTGGCGCGCTTATTCACGTTTTCCATCAGCAGTCACGCTCTGAGCTCTGGAGTCCCCCCCCCTCCCCCCGTCCCCCCCCAAACCGCTGCCTAGCATTCCTCCTTTAAGAGCCTATCCCACTTTGGGATTATTTTCGGCAACTGCCGGCGTCATTGACTGACGTATCAGGGTCGCCAAAAGATTTTGAACATTTCATAATCCAGCGGTGACAAAAAAAATGTTGAGGAAACACCGTGCGTCAATACGTCATCATGGCGCGTCACGCTGCATCACACCGCAACTTTTTCAGCAACCTGATACATCGGTCAATGATGCGGGGTGGAAGATTGCAACCTTCACGTGGTCCACCCTGTTTCGACTAATGCAATCAACTCGACGTGCACAAACAGGAGATCAAATAGAACAAGTTGTCCTACAATTTTGGCTGTGCATGCCACACGAAAGAAGATGAGTCAATGATGCCCTTTAAGATGCATCTTTAAAATTGCCTATTGTTATTTGCCCTAATACTATCTACCATGTTAAGGGCCTGTCCCACTTACCGATTTTTTCGGCGACTCACCGGCACCAGTCATAGTCTCAGCAGGTCACCGAAAATTTTCAACATGTTGAAAATCCAGCGGCGACCAGAAAAAGGTATGATTCTTGGGCGATTACTCACGACCATACAGGAGTCACCCCGCAACATATGGTCAACAGCCCCATTAGAACCTAATTAAAACATGCAGTTGGAATCTGCAGGAAAATGCACTGGGGTCTGTGAGTGTACTGGTTAAGATGCTGGGCTGGTGCCAAAAGACTATTGAGCTGTCGATGTGAGTTCAAATCCCAGGGTAACCAGCAAATTCAAATAAGACAGTGAATAAAAAGCCAGTATCTAGTATAATCAACGGAGAACTTGAAACTATTAGATAGACAATAAAATAACCAGCTGATGCATTATTATTGTTCATGGAGGAGAATCTGTGACACCTACCCAGTCTGGTCAAAATACATCTCCAGCCCCCAACTATCTTACCCTGGAACCCTTATGCAAGTCCTTAAGCTCAGGAGATAAAGGTGAATGGGATGTGAATTGTGTTTATGTCCTATGAATGAATTAGAAAAAGCTCTCCTGGTTCTGAAGCTTTCTCCGTCCAAAGTGTAGACTAGAAAGAGATGAATGTATCAGAAATTTGAAGGCATCTCTCATTAACCCAGGTGGATCCACACAAATAGTAGGCATTGCAATGAAGATGTGCTCAATGATTATTGAACGGCTGTTAGGAAGCCATCAAAGTTACTGATAACCATTAAAGGATGATGGGGACTCGCATAGCATTTTTCTTGAAAACACAGTGCAACCATTAGCGTTATATTGTCGCTTTCTTACTCCTTATTGATTGTAACTAATCTCCCTAATTGGTTAGCAGGCAGGAAAGTGGTGCAATTGTGCTGTGTGGTCAGTCTAGACAGTAAACAGAGCAATAAACTCATGGGTTTATTCAACAACCACTCTGATTTGTACAGTGACTTTAACATAGCAATCCGTGTCTTTTAAAAATCCCATTTGTGGGACCTGGACATCGTTGGCAAGGCGAGCTTTCATGGACCATCCCTAATCCCCAATCGAATAGTGAGAGGCTTGGATGGAGTGGATGTGGAGAGGACGTTTCCACTAGCGGGAGAGTCTAGGACCAGAGATCCTAGCCTCCGAATTAAAGGACATTCCTTTAGGAAGGAGAATGAGGAAAAATGTCTTTAGTCAGAGGATGGTGAATCTGTGGAATTCTTTGCCACAGTAGGTTGCGGAGGCCAATTCAATGGATATTTTGAAGGCAGAGATAGATAATTTCTTGATTAGTACGGGTATCGGTTATTATGGGGAGAAGGCAGGAGAATAAGGTTTGGAGCGAGTGGCAGATCAGCCATGAGTAAATGGCGGAGCAGACCTGATGGGCTGAATGGCCTAATTCTGCTCCTATCACATGTGACCTTATGACCTAATTGCCCTTGAGAAGTGGATGGTGAGCAGGTTTTTTGAAGAGCTGCAGTGCTTCTGATGAAGGTGCTCCCACAGCACTGTTTGAGGGGGAGTTCTAGGATTTAGATGAAACGATGATGAAGAAATGGTGATATATTTCCATGTTATGACTGTGTGTAACATGCAGGGGAAACTGGAGTTGGAGGTGGTGTCTGTCCCCATGCACCCATTGCCCTAGTTCCCCCAATGGGGTTGAAGTTGAATGTTTGAAAATATCATTGGAGTAGCAATGCGGATTACACATTAATACTGCTGCTGGTGAAGGGGATAAATATTAAAATTACTGTGAACATGCAAATTGCTTTCACCTGGAAGGTGTTGAGTTTCCTGTGCGTTGTAAGTGCTTGACTCATTCAGGCAAGTGTAAAATATTCCACCACACTTGTGCTTTGGAGATGGTGGAAAGACTTTGGGATTTCAGAGGAAGAGTCCCTTACCATTCTATACCATTGAGAACGACTGGACATGAGTATGAACATTGACTTCTCTAATTTCAGATGGTCCCTGGCGCCATAGCAGAAGCGTCCATGTCGCGGGGCTGGAAACTGGAAGTATCCTGAGCTAATTCTGCTACCACCATCATCTATGGCGACAAGTGATGGCTCCCACTGATTGTTGCCGGAAGCTTGCGTCCTTTTCAGGACGGACGATGACAGCGAGGTCAACATTTGTAACAAGATGGACACGAAAAAAAAGAAGATAGTCCCTACTTTTACTTCCCTTCTCAGCTCTCCCTCAGCTCACTGGCCCCTCCTCTTCCTTCCTTCTTCCCGCACACCCCAACCCTCACATCAGTGTAAAGAAGGGTTTCGACCCGAAACGTTGCCTATTTCCTTCGCTCCCGCTGAGTTTCTCCAGCATTTTTGTCTACTTTGGACATGATTATTACCTGGAACATCAGTAATGTGAATTATACTTGCCATATATCAAACCGTGCTTGAGACAAGGCCTTACTGTCTTCAGTAAGGGTTGCTTTATTTGCTGAGCAATTGAACATTGTGTAACCGACCCATGATAGAAGGAAGGTTATTGACGATGGTTTGGTCTTGAACACTTCCGCGAGGAACCCCTGAAGTAAAGTCCCACGAGGGTTGATCGGCAACAGCTGGTGAACCCAATGATCTTTGATGCCCTTTAACTTCAGTTTTATCAGGATGCCTTGATATCACTTTTGGTCAAATGTCAAGTCAAGTCAAGTCACTTTTATTTATATAGCACATTTACAAAACAACTCTTGTTGGCCAAAGTGCTTTACATTGGTGGAGGTACTAATGTTATACAACAGTGGTTCATAGATTAAGTACATACATAAATACATACATATAGCCCTCACTCAGAGGACATCAAGAAAAGCTTGAGAGTAAATGTGCTTGATTATGAAGGGCATTCACTCTCACCTTACCTCTGGAATTCAGCTAACCTTTATCCCCCAACGGATGTCATGAGAAACAGATGGTCGTTTCATAATTCTACTAATGGGACCTTTTCCTACGTCATTACTGTTCGAGAGGGGCTTTGATTGACCCGAAGGCTGAGAAAGAACTGCAGGAATGCAAAAGTCTTTAATGTTTGTCTGTGCTCATTAAAAATGTCATTAAAATTAAAAATGCAAAATTCTTAAAAATTGGGAGTAATTTTAAATGTGTAACTTACCTTTGATTACAGAACCCCACAACTCCAAATTAAGTAAATAAAGTTCTAGATCTTGCTGCAAATTGATATGTTCAGCAAATTTGGCAAGACGAAACTTTCAATGTACTTTATGCCAACTCGTAAGTTCTAGGAGCAGAATACCGCCATTAGGCCCATCAAGTCCACTCGGCCATTCAATCATGGCTGATCTATCTTTCCCTTTCAACGCCATTCTCTTGTCTTCTCTCCCATAACCCCTGACGCCCTTACTAATCAAAAATCTGTCATAGTCCACATTCAAAATATTCATCGATTTGGTCTCCACAGCCTTCTGTGGCTGCTCTTGAACTCCTGAAACTATTGCTTAATCTGAGATTTTTCAAATCAGAACTGTTGCAAAGTGCCGACCAGATGTGCTGCATTGACATCTGCTCCCAGTAGGACTTGATGAGAAATAATCAGGACACCTGAAATGAAGTAAAAGCTCTAATTTCTCTGACCAGCTTCCAGTACTCAACTATTTTGTACTTGAATATTGCATTCATACATCTGATTTGGGCAAATAATTCACAGGAACAATGTGTAAGAAAGAACTGCAGATGCTTGCACCTTCTCCAACCTCATCTACTATATCCGCTGTTCCAGGTGTCAACTTCTCTACATCGGCTAGACCAAGCGCAGGATCGGTGATCGTTACGTTGAACACCTCTGCTCAATCCGTCTTAACCTGCCGGATCAACCGGTGGCTCAGCTCTTCAACTCCCCCTCCCATTCCCAATCTGATCTTGCTGTCCTGGGCCTCCTCCATTGTCAGAGTGAGGCCCAGCGCAAATTGGAGGAACAGCACCTCATATTTCGCTTGGGTAGCTTACACCCTAGTGGTATGAACATTGACTTCTCTAACTTCAGATAGCCCTTGCTTTCCCGCTCTTTGCATCCACTTCCACTTCCCAGTTTTCCCGCTAGCCTTACTGTCTCCACCTGCTTTCTATCTTTGTCCCGCCCCCTCACCTGACTTCAGTCTGAGGAAGGGTCTCGACCCGAAACGTCACCCATTTCTTCTCTCCAGAGATGCTGCCCCACGTGCTGAGTTACTCCAGCATTTTGTGTCTACCTTTGAGTTAACCCAGCATCTGCTGTTCTTTCGTACAGGAACATTGTATAGTGACAGGCGGCAAGTATTTTCTTCACATTTTAACTTTGTTATAAAGAAACTTTGAGACGCCAGAAAATAGCTTTCCTTCACCTTTCCGAAGGTTATTTGACTGCGTTAAGTATTAAACATACTGTACCTATTGAATATTTTAATAGAAAGATCTGATTGAAAGATTGCCTTTACTGTAACAATTGGCCCAAGACTGTTCGAATATCAGCCGGGATGCTGAGCACTCTTTAAAAATCCACAATGACTCAACTGTAGTGCTCTTGCTTCTGGTTTCTGGGGCTTTGAAAAATGATTGGAAATTCTTGGAGAGCTTTTATATTGCTTTCAGAATGTTCTCAAGTCAAATTAGTTCATTTGAATGTGTCGGAAAGAACTGCAGATGCCAGTTTATACCAAAGGTAGGTAGACAAAAATGCTGGAGAAACTCAGCGGTTGCGGCAGCATCTATGGAGCGAAGGAAATAGGCAATGCTTCAGGCCGAAACGTTGCCTATTTCCTTCGCTCCATAGATACTGCCGCACCCGCTGAGTTTCTCCAGAATTTTTTGTCCACCTTCGATTATACCAAAGGTATACTACTCAAAGTGTTGGAGTAACTCAGTGGGTCTGGCATCGTCTGCGGAGAAAAAGGATGGGTGCCATTTCAAGTTGGAACAGTTCTTCAGTCTGAAAGTGTGAGTGAAGAACAGTCTGAGTTCTTCTGAAGTATGGTCACTGCTGGAATATTAGAAATTAGTGCAGAGGAAGATCTTACAAGCATTGTTGTGATAGTGAGCAGATAATGGCCTGGAAAGTTTGGTTCCATAATTGTTGCATTAGATGACTGCAGAAACATGAGTACAATGATCTAGGCAGGCATTCTAATTCTGATTCGGAATCTTGACCAAAACATCCACCATCCCTGCATAGATGCTTATTTTAATGATCTAGATTCCACATCTGCACTCTAGATTCCACATCTGCAGTTGTACAGGGCCCTGGTGAGACCACACCTGGAGTATTGTGTGCAGTTTTGGCCTCCAAATTTGAGGAAGGGCATTCTTGTTATTGAGGGAGTGTAGCGTGGGTTCACGAGGTTAATTCCCGGGATGGCGGGACTGTCACATGTTGAAAGAATGGAGCGACTGGGCTTGTATACACTGGAATTTAGAAGGATGAGAGGCGATCTCATTGAAACACGTAAGATTGTTAAGGGATTGGACACGCTAGAGGCAGGAAACATGTTCCCGATGTTGGGAGAGTTCAGAACCAGGGGCCACAGTTTAAGAATAAGAGTTAGGCCATTTAGAACGGAGATGAGGAAAAACGTTTTCACCCAGTGAATCTGTGGAATTCTCTGCCTCAGCCGGCAGTGGAGGCCGATTCTCTGGATGCTTTCAAGAGAGAGTTAGGTAGAGCTCTTAACAATAGCAGAGTTAAGGGTACTGATTGAGGATGATCAGCCATGATCGCAGTGAATGTTAGTGCTGGCTCGAAGGGCCGATAGGCCTACTCCTGCACCTATTGTCTATTGACTTTTGTTTCTTGTGTCGTAGAAAGCCATAGAGTCATACAGCATGGAAACAGGTCCTTAGGCCCAACGTGCCCACACCTACCAACATGCCCCATCTACACTGGTCCCACCAGCCTGGATTTGGTCCATATACCTTTAAACCTGTCCTATTCATGTACCTGTCCAAATGTTCCTTAAACTTTGTGATAGTACCTGACTCACCTACCTACTCCTGCAGCTCATTCCACAAACCTACCATCCTTCATGTCTAAACAAAAAGGTTGACCCTTTCCAATTAAACACTATGGTGTTAAACTATAGTATTGAACACTTTGGTGTCTCACTTCCAGGGAAGCGCTGCACTATTGGAGTTGCCACATAGAAGCCGTAACTTTAAACTGTGTCCCTGCCTGCTCTCTCAGGAGAAGAAGACAACAGTTATTGACTGTGTCCCTCACCTTGAATTCATATCTCAGAAACAGAGTATCCAGTCATTGTTGCCAGGAAAGTGCACGTAAGTGTTGTTACAACTAGTTTGGAACTACTTAATTATCTGCTAGACAAAAGTGCTGGAGAAACTCAGCGGGTGCAGTAGCATCTATGGAGCGAAGGAAATAGGCAACGTTTCGGGCCAAAACCCTTCTTCAGGCTGATCTGCAGCTCGCTTTATGATAGGCTCCATTGAGAGGTGCCTTCCTTCCATTGTACTGCCTTCCCATCAAACTCAGATGAATTTCAACTGTACTTCTCCTCCTCCCCACCCACCTGCACACAGATGCATGTACATTGATATAAGCAACTCTCACATGTAAAGTATGCACACATAAAATCACACTTGCACAAGCATACATGGACATCTAGGCAGGTATGTGTGTGCACTCATGTGTTTGTGCATATGCATTGCATGCTTGCACCTACCGTTACAGAGTTATACAGTGTCTACAGGAGTATTGTTTAACACACTGATGTTTGTGGCAGCCTGCTGTGTCCTAACTGGTTGCTGTGTTTCCAATATTGGAACAGCAACCACATTTCCTAAGAACCCATTTGGCTTTGTTCGATCTCGAGTCAGACTCACACCTTAAGCGATCAGCAAAGCCAGGATTAGAAAATAACTTGTTAGCAATGGTTTAATTAATAGACAGATTCTGTTGCTCAATAAATCTACAGTGGAGCAATGAGGTGCAAAGAATGCCTATTCATCTAAACATTTAAAAAAGTAGTGTTCTTGCCTTCCAGTGTCCATGCCCATATTCTTCTTTCCACTAACAGTGCCAGAAATGTGAATAGTTGATTGTTGTTCTTTGTGGACTCAAGAGTGAACAGTTGCCAACTTTGCTAATATTACTGGCAAAAGCCAATTATTGTTTCAAAGTGTGGTTATAGGTTGTTTTGCGAATGCCAAGCCTTTTATTTTTAGAGTCAGTGCCTGGAATCATCTTTCATTCTGCCCAAAGCACAAAACAGTGTTTCCTGAAAACTTTGGATGTTGTTTTCAACTTTGTTTATACTTTCCATTAAGTTACCTGCTTCTGGAAATCTGCATCCTTGTTACATTTGGCACCACCAGCTGATTAGGCAAGACAACTGTAAAAACGGAATAAAACCCAAACAAAATCGACTGGAATCTGCAGGCGCTGAAATTGTCAAATAGAACAGTAAGATTAAATGAGAACTTACCAGTTTGAAATTTGATCTTTATTTTATGAGGAGTTACGATGAGGGATTACGTGAAGAAGGCGCATGCGCGTCATGCTTCAAAGCAGCGGCATGAAAACACAGAAACTATAGTCGAAGTGATATAGTAAGACTCAGAAAACTAGAACTACCAGATGATCTTTGCGACTATGAGGGCCGGGAGCAGAGGGCACGTAATCCCGTAACTCCTCATAAAATAAAAATCAAACTTCAAACTGGTAAGTTCTCATTTAATCTTACTATTCTATTTGACAATTTCAGCGTCTGCAGATTCCAGTCGATTTTGTTTGGGTTTTATTCCGTTTTTACAGTTGTCTTGCCTAATCAGCTGGTGGTGCCAAATGTAACAAGGATGCAGATTTCCAGAAGCAGGTAACTTAATGGAAAGTATAAACTTCAAACTTACTATTTTACTTCGGAGTCACGTGAGTGACTACGTGAACATTTCAAAGCTCTGTGATTTCATGCCGTAGATACATTCCATACGACACACTGCTTCAGTTGACACAGTAGTGAATAAATAATGTATTGAACATTGCTTCGAATTATCCAATAATCATTTTTAATAATAATAACAAACAAAGCAGTAATAAGCCCTCTGTCCCAGGGGGAAATTACAAATGAAAATTAGAAAGAAAAAGAAATCAAACCGAACCCAAAACAGCACGCCCAAAACCTTGCAATGTCAGGACAGGTTTATTATAAAATTTGGAGAGGGTCGCCTCCTTAGACCATCCTGCAGCCCCGAGGATTTGGTCTAGAGGCACGTCCTGTGCCTTCGCTGCAGATGTTGATGCCGCCCTGGTGGAGTGAGATTTAAACACATGAGTGTCTACTCCAGCACAATCCAAAACCTGTTTTAACCATCTAGAAGTAACATTTTGCCAGTAATGTTACTGGCAAGTAACATTTCACTACACTAATTGGTGTATGTGACAAATAAACTAACCTTGAACCTTGAACTTTGAACCTAGAAATAGTTTGTACTGACACCTTTTTATGAGGTTTTTTGTGGCTGACGAGCATTGCTTTCTCAGAGCCTCTGAGACTCTTAGTTACCTCAATATATTGACTCAGGTGCTTGACTACACATAACGTTTGGTCAACTGGGTATGCTGTAAAGCTTACTTTGGTTCCAGCCATTCCTGGCCTGCTTTGTTTTATTAAATCATACACATAAAATGTAATGTTATCTGCAGAAGAGTACATGCTATCTAGTTGTAGCTTTTGCAATGTTTGAACTCGTTGTGCTGATACTAGCGCCATGAGCATAACCACTGTTATTAACACCGAAAAGTGTTAATTTCTGAAAAGACAGTGACGTAATTGGAGCCCATTGCCAAAGCAGTGTGAGAACTATACTGACATCCCAGATTTCTGTATATCCAGGCTTAGGAGGGTTCTTGTTAAAGATTCCTCTCATGAATCGGGATACAAATGGATGAGACCCAATAGATTGTTGTTCTGAAAACTGCCCCAAATAGGAGGACAAAGCACTCCGAGCACTATTAATGGCACTATAGCTCAAGTGTTCATCAAAATGCAATGTAGCATGCAACTCCAACACATCCGGTATGCTTGCAGTATGATAAGATATATCTGACTGTAAGCAAAACATCTCCTATTTCTTAATATGGGACACATATTGTTTTTTAGTGCTATCTCTCCAAGCTGCAGTTATCACATCCATGGTCCTACTCAACAGTCCAAGCTCTTGGAACGGTCTGGTCAGAACCTGCAGATTAACAAATTAATACGATCATGTAACGGATGACTTTCTCCTGTTACTGGATGCACCAACAAATTACTGCAGTTGGGGACAGCCATGAATGGCTGAGTCATCATTCTCAGCACCAATGGGAACCATGGCTGTGTAGGCCAGTCCGGAACCACCAAAACGCCTGAGGCAGTGTCCTGCTCTATTTTGGTGAGTCATTGCCTAATGAGGCAGAATGGGGGAAAAGCGTAAAAGAACGCACGTCCCCAATGTAGCGAGAATGCATCTACCGCTACTGCTCCTGGATCTGGTTCCCACAAAATGTATTTAGGCAACTGGTGATTTAGCCTGGATGCAAACAGATCAATATCTGGCAAACCATAGTGGCTGACAATCATTTTAAAAACATCAGGATTTAGCATCCATTCTATGTTGTCATTAAATTTCCGTGACCTGTTGTCTGCCACCACATTGCCTCTACCTGGTAGGTAGATAGCTGAGACCCAGATATTCCTGGAAATACACCAGTCCCAAATGAGGTTAGCCAGATTATCACTTGACACTGACCTTATTCCTCCCATGTGATTGATATAGGCAACAGCCGTGGTATTGTCAATCTGGAGCTGAACATGTAAATTATTCATTGCTGAACAATAAGCTTTTAATCCATAGAATGCACCCAGCAACTCTAAGTAATTTATACCATGCCTGTGCAGGTATAAAAAAACCCAATTTCTTCATTTACCTGCCGAGTTTCTGGTCCAGAAAAAACAATACCCGACTATGCATATTTTGTGCAGGTGGCTGAATTCCTGACATAAACTCTATTCGAGACCCTGAGACAGTGTCCAGTATAAATAGATCAGATGTTATGCAGCACCATTATAACTGTAACCTACCCCCAACCGGAGGTTGTTCCCCAGAAGATTTATCCTGGACTGAATGAATCACCCGTACCTCCATAGTCGACCTTGGAGTTCTTGCTCTTCTCGCCATGCTAGGGTTGTAGTTGGCGTATACAGGTGGGTAATAACGCCGTCCCACTGGCCCCACTCTGCTTGGCCCTGCCCCCGGATCTGACCCCCATCATGTCGAAAACGATCTGCGAGGTGGCATCCTGGCGGAAGGGACGTAAGTCATCATGAGGCCTATCATTTTGACCTCTTCTTCCAGGTCTTTGACTTGTTTGAGCAGGTCATCCCCAAATAAATAATTTGCGGCTTGAATGTTAGACGACCTGCAAATCTGTGGTTAGTGTTGGCTCTATAGCAATCTTCCAGATGCAATTCACTTCAAAATATGCATTGCACAGCAGGGCCAACATATCCCGGGCATCGGTGCCCCTCGGACCATTTTGCCAAAAGCCGTGATGCCTGCTCCCACCAATTTGAGGACCCGCTGGAATTGGATCTCTTGTCCACGCATCGTTGCACTAATTTGTGCCCAGATAGCAGAGTTCACAGTGGGCACTTTGAGCGACACACAATTAACAGGTGTAATATATTGGGTGGCTGTTTGTTCCATTATAGAATCTTGTAGCTTGTGAGAGGCCATGTAGTTGATGATGGCGTTACTGCAGCTGGTATCTCCCGACCCGTTCTACGAGCGCTAACCGCGGGCCCGCGCGTTACGCTCCTACTACAGACAGATTTCTTCTCAACACGCTCCATTACTAACAACTCCCGTTGGCTCCCGAGCCAGACTCACAGAGTTTAAATAACAGCAGAAAAAGTTTTAAATTCACTTACCTGCGGATTTACTACTGCTCTCTCCAGCCTGTCGGTGCACCATGCGTCGGGTGGGGCTTCTTCACCTAGTCACTCACGTGACTCCGAAGTAAAAGAGAAGACAGATTATGTTTCCTTTTTCACAGATGCTTTCTGATCTGCTGAGTGTTTTGAGATTTTCTGTTATTATACCCTATACATGGTACAAGAGTATCAATTATACACAATTGGTCAAGCCCTGGCTTAGTGGTGCAGCTGGTAAAGCTTTGGTCTCATTGTACCAGAGACCTAGGCTCTTTCCTAACCCCGGGTGCTGTCTGTGTGTTACATGTTCTCCTTGTGACCGTGTGGGTTTCTTCCTGGTGCTCTGGCATCCTTAAGAGCCTGTCCCACTGTACTAGGTAATTCAAGAGTTTTCCCCTGATTCAAACTCGGAGAATGTCCGTAGTGGGTCCGTAGGAGTTTGTGGATGTCTCGTAGCGGCTCGGAATGCTAACGGTAGGTACTCGGAAAATCCGGCAAACTCGTGATGTTTTTTCAACACTGCAAAAAATGTCCACAAGTAAAAAAATACTTGAGATTAAATTTTTTTTTTTTTTTACTTGTACGAGTTGCTACGAGACATCCACGAACTCCTACGGACCCGCTACGGACATTCTCCGAGTTCGAATCAGGGGAAAACTCGGGAGAACTCTTGAATTACCTCGTTCAGTGGGACAGGCCCTTTACACACCCCAAAGACGTGCAGGTTGTAATCATGTATTGTCTTTCTGTGGACTGGTTAGAACTCAACAAATGCTTTTCACTGTACCTCGGTACACGTGACAATAAACTAAACTCAAATGTGGCTGCCTCAGGGAATGCACCTTAAAGGATTCATGTCCTTTGTAATTGTTGCACAGTGAAGTGCCAGTAGCTGTGTTCAATTGAAATAAGCTCTTGTCAGGAACTATTTGAGACTGTTTAACCAACTTCACAATCTTTTTGAGCCAACGCACTTGGGTTCTAGTACTACACGCCACGATGTTTTTGTGCACAAAAAGTATGAAAAATTGAATTTCTCCACTAATATCGCTCATGACATAGTGAGCACTGGAATCCAACATGGTTAAAACCACCCTCGGCTGCATAGAATAACAAACAAAGATAGATAAATTGAGTCGAATGTCTTCTTAACTGACCTACAATCCTCGCTTAACTGCAACTGTGCCTGATAATGCCAATTCTCTTATCTTGACTGTCTAGAGTCTGTGTTTTATCAGGGTCACAAAAAGCACATTGCTGTGATTTTCCATTATACCTTGTTCAGCTGGTGTCAAGCCAACCTTGTCTATTCCCAGGGCAATTAACCCAAATGCTTTCAGCTTGCTGGAAATTTTCATCACTTGGCCATTTTCCATGTGTTTTTATGTAACAGGATAGCTGCTGAGAAACCATCTCCCCGGATGATCTCTGTACAGCAAGGCTATTTGGGATACAGAAAAAATCAGGATGCTCCTTTTCACACAAGGGTCAGTATGAATTTGGAACTTCTGTCAAAAGGCTATGGATAGTGGAGGCATCCCAGTGGCTAGCTGCTGCCTCATTGCTCTAGCTACACCTGTTCAATCCCAATCTCTGATGCTGTCTGTGTGGAGTTTGCATGATATCCCTGTGATGCCTTGAGTTTCTTTCAGCTTCTATGATTTCTTCCCTCATCCCAAAATCTTGCAGCTTGATAGGTCATGATAAATTCCACCATTTTGTAGAATCTGGGGGAGTTGATGGGAATATTTAGGGGAACATAGTGGCGTAGCTGGCAAAGTTGCTACCACACAGTGCCGGAGACCCAGGTTCAATCCTGACCTTGTGAATTTGCATATTCTCCCGATTACTGCATGGGTTTCCTCCGGGTGATCTGGTTTTCTACCATATACCAAAGATGTGTGGATTTGTAGGTTAATTGGGCTCTGCAGACTCCCCCTAATGTGAAGGAAGGAACTGCAGATGCTGGTTTAAACCGAAGACAGACACAAAAAGCTGGGGTAACTCAGTGGGACAGGCAGCATTTCCGCAGAGAAGGAATGGGCGATGTTTCGGGTCGAGACCATTCTTCAGTCTCTGAGTCTGAAGAAGGGTCTCAACCCAAAACGTCACCCATTCCTTCTCTTCAGAGCTGCTGCCTGTCCCGCTGAGTTACCCCAGCATTTTGTGTCTATTTTCAATAGAATTGACAAAATGGCCTGTCTGCTTTTTGTAGAAATAGGATTTGTAGAAAATAGGATTAGTGTCAGTAGATGCTGGTTGGTTGCTGGAGACTAAATGGGAGGACCTGCATCCATGCTAGATGGATCTATGACCCTGGTCAGAGTAGATCATTGCCTTTGATTAACACTCCATGGATGCTGCCAATCCAACAAACACACTTCAGTGTAGGAAATAACTGCAGATGCTGGTTTAAATTGAAGGTAAACACAAAATGCTTAAGTAATGCAAAATGCAAAATGCGGGACAGGCAGCATCTCTGGAGAGAAGGAATGGGTGACGTTCTGGGTCAAGACCCTTCTTCAGATTGTAGAATAGGTGACAGTAGGACTTAAGTAGGTCCCAGTATGAACTACTAGGTACCTGTCCCGCTGAGTTACTCCCGCATTTTGTGTCTATCTTTGGTTTCAACCAGCATCTGCAGTTCCTTCCTACATACTACTAGGTGACCTAATAGGTGACCTATTCCTTTTCTCCAGAGATGCTGCCCGACCTGCTGAGTTTCTCCAGCATTTTGTGTCTATGTTGGGTTGTCAAAGGGTTGGGGAGCCCCTGTGTGACTTGAACACGATCCTACACAAACTGGGGCCAATTTACATTTATACCAAGCCAATACACATTTCATCCATCGAACGTGTCCAAAGACAGGCCGCTCGATTTGTTACTAACAGCTACGAGAGAGAAGCGAGTGTCACCAAACTTCTGAATTCTCTGGGGTGGAACCCTCTCCAAGACAGACGTGAAGCTCACCATTTGAGCTGTTTTTACAAAATGTTAAATGGTCAGCTAGACATAGATCACAAGACCTACACCAACCCCAAACCAATTAGGAGCAGACGAGGGCATTCGATCCAATTTGTGGTCCCAGCCTCAAAGACAGATGTGTACAGCAATTCGTTCTTTCCACACACTATTAAAGCATGGAATAATCTCCACCAAGCCACGGTTGCCCAGCCAGATGCAACTAAATTTAAAGTGGCACTTTCTTCCCAATAACCCTCTCTGGCTAAACCCCTCCCTTCACCACCTCCAGTTTAAATTCCAGTTGGAATATTTTGGAGGACCAAGTAACCAAGAACCAAGAACCAAGAACCAATTAGCCTACAAACCTCCAAGTCTTTGGAGCGTGGGAGGAAACCGAAAGATCTCAAAGAAAACCCATGCAGTCACGTACAAACTCCGTACAGACAGCACTCGCAGTCGGAATCGAACCCGAGTCTCTGGTGCTGTAAGGCAGTAAATCTACCACTGTACTACCGTGTCTTCTGGGATTTGTAGTTTCTGATGTTAAATTACCTCGATCTGTAATTTCACTTATTGAATTGTGTTTATTCTCCGACATATTTAATGCAGTCCTGGCATTTATTATCCCTGACAGCCTGCGTGCTGCAGATCATTACAAGGAAGTGAAAACAGCTCGTTATGCTACTAGAGACTGCATGATAGTGATGATGTTGTGTTGACCTTTATTGAAAGTTGCATACGACAATAATTAGACCTGAGAAAAAGGCCGGGAATATGTCAGCCTGTTTGTTGGCTCCAATTTGTTTTAAAAAAATCATTTTCATAATATAAACAGAAATTGTTTTTGGGTGTAAGAGTTGCCAGCACCGTGGCTGCTCACACTCAATTACACAAGAAGATCAGTGAGATATGCCTTTTTGAAACACTACTGTCCTTAAAACATTAGAACATGGAGCAGGCACGGGTTATTGATTGGGGACGATCAGCCATGATCACAATGAATGGCGGTGCTGGCTCGAAGGGCCAAATGGCCTCCTCCTGCACCGATTTTCTATGTTTCTATATTCTATGTAGTGCAGCACTGGTACAGGCCCTTCGGCCCACAATGTCTGTTGCAAGCATGATGCCCAGTTGAACTTATCTCCTTTGCTTGCATTTGATCCATATCCCTCCATTCCCTACAAATTCATGAACCTATCTAAATGCGGATTAAATGCCACTATCGTATCTGCCTCCACCAACATTCCTGGCAGCGTATTTTAAGCAATTGGAGCAATTTTAAGCACTCTGCATAAAAATAAAAAAAAACCTGCCACACTCATCTCCTTTAAACATTCCCTCTCTCAACTTAAAGTTATGCCCTCTAGCCCTTGACATTTCCACCCTGGGAAAAAAGGTTCTGACAATCTACCTGATCTATACCTCGCATTATTTTATATACTTCTATCAGGTCTCCCCTCAACCTCTGTTCCAGAGAAACAATCCAAGTTTGCCCAACCGCTCCTTGTAGGTAATACCTTCTAATCCTTATGGTGTAGTATTGTTGAGTGGTGTGATCTAAGGTTTCAGTGTAGTAATGACAAAGTGACACATCCACAGGTCAGAATATGTAGTGAAGCTTTCAGATGGTCTTTCCTTCTGCTTGCTGTCTATGTTCTTCTGGGTGTCGGGACTCACTAGTTTGTGAGTGTAGTGTGTATACATGCAATATTCAAGTAATTCGCTTGAGTGCAGAAAGGAATCACAAACTAATGTGCGTGTGATTTAAGCACTACCTCGTGGAGACACAAGAGACAGCAGATGTTGGAATCTTGTACAAGTAAGAAAGCACTGGTGGATCTCAGCAAGTCAGCCAGCATCAGTGGAGGGAATCCAGGTCTTAATCCTTCTTCAGCCAACTGCCTGGTGGGGCAGTCACAAGGTATTGCACATGCAAGTTTAGTAAATGCTGGAGTTACTCAGCAGGCTGGGCACCATTTCTGGAGAACATGGACCCTACCGAACAAGAGTTCTGACCCAAAATGTCACTTATGCATGTTCTCCATAGATGCTACCTGACCGGCTGAGTTACTACAGCAGTTTGTATCCATTATTACCTGTTGGGATGCTTTGGTGTGAGGCTGGAATAATTCAGGCTTTGATCTGAAACGTTACCTTGGTTCCTCTTTCCATGGACACTGCCTGACCTTCTGAGTCTTCCTGTCATTTTCCGGTTTTGATGAAATATAAGCTGCACAGCCTTGTTTTGAAACTATAAGTGCTCTACTGGTACAGAAATCATAATTTATCTAGAATCCCAGCCTTGTTCACAGCTCGATCTCAGTTACATAACAAAATGGTGCTGCAGAAGACTGTTGACATGTGAAACCCATGTAATAAATAGAAAAAATGAACAGACAGTACATTGCTATGAGTATTAATCTCACTGCACTGTGAAAGCTACATAAAAGTTATATTTAGGGATTGTGAATGCCGCTGACTGTACATTGCACATACATTTGCTGTCGGCGGTTTGTTTACTTCTGCTTATTTCTGTCAGTTAGAATGTTACAAATTTTTCATTCTCAGGAGCCACGTGCTGCCGGAGGAGGTAGTTGCGGCAGGTTCTATTGCAATGTTTTTGAATCATTCGGTTAGGGCCATGGATAGCACAGGTTTAAAGGGACAGGGACCAAATGCAGGCAGGTGGGACTAGTGCAGATGGGACATGTTGGCTGATGTGGGCAAGTTGAGCCCAAGGGCCTATTTCCACACTGTACGATTCTACGACTAAAGCCCAAACATTGAATCAGGAAAGCACAAGAGAACATTAACTGAGCGAGTGAGTGGGCCAAGCTGTAACAGGTGGAGCTCAATGCTATTAATCGTGGAGCCAAGCATATCAGTGCTGAGAAAGACATAGAAATATTTTCTTCACAATTAGATAACTCCAAGCTGTTGAGAAGCAAAGGGGATTGTCTATCCTGTTCAGCATCTTGTTCGGGGAACCACATCCCAGGAATGATATGTTGATCTTGCAGAAGAGCGAAATCTTCAATGCTAATTGGAAGGAAGGTACCAGCACTAACTTTGGGTAATTATGGGGCATATTATGCAAATTTCAGAGAAATTTCAAAAACTCACACCAGAGAAAATGCCAATGATCGAAGACGATTATATGAAGTGTGTAAAGGTGGTTATCCCACAGTACAGGGCAGAGTAGGACAATTTATCTTAAAAGTTATTAGAAGCATGGCTACAATTAATGTAACCTATGACTCACTTGAAGGAATCTGTGCTGAATCATCAGATTCTAATTTTTTTTAAATAGGATTGTTAGAAATTTGAAGTAAAATCAGAAAATGTTAGAAACATTCAGCAGGTTAAGCAGCATCTGTGAAAAGAGAAACAGATATGACAAAGTATCTCAAGCCTAAAATACCAACTGTTTCTCTTTCCATGGATGCTCCCTGACCTGCTGGGTGTTCGTAGCAAAATTTGATTTCCACCCAATTTGACTAAAATGGAGAAAAGCTGTGACTATATAAACATATCTGCCTTTCATAGGTGTCCTTGATAAGTATTATGTTTAACCAACTTATTGGTGTTGATTGAATAAGGAAAAAGGAATATGTGCCTTGATGTGACGTAGCAGCTCGTACGAGTAACGGTAGGTACTCGGGAAATCAGGTAAACTCGTGACGTTTTTTCAACACCATGAAAAATTGTTACTTTTTACACGTACGAGCCCCTATGCGCCCGCTACGCACATTACACGAGCTTGAATTGGGGGAGAACTCGGGAGAACTCTTGAATTACCTCGTACAGTGGGACAGGCCCTTAACACCAATGTGGACAGGAGCTTGGCTGGCTAAAAGCAAACACAGAGCAGACAAAAATGGGATGTCAATAAGCACATGTTTGGCCAGGTGTTCAATAGTGCAATGCTTTTTTATTGTCACGTATGTACAGCACAATAACATTCTTTTGCACCACCCACAAATGCACAGTTGCCTTATTTTGGCACCATTTACAAAGAAAATGAAAAGTCCAAAGTCCAGTCCACATGCTGGAAGTACTGGAGCATCCCCGATCCAGGTGAGCACAGGTAAACCCCAGTCTGCTGCAGGTCAGCGATCCAACGTCCATCTCCTTGCCCGACCGTCTCTGTGTACCAGGGGGCACCTCCTGCAGCCTTGAAGGCGTGGAGGCAATACCCTGGTCCTCTCTTACACCCATCGTCACTAGTGGCTGCCTCCTAGACTCTCCGGTCTTCGAGGATTTCGAGCTGGCCTTTTGGACCACCAGACCTGCTGCCGCACAAGTGATATGACACAGGGCTTGATCCTGGGGCCTCAGTTATTCTACAGCTTTGATAAAAGACTTGCACGAAAACACTGAAGCCGTGGTTGACACTTCAGAGGTTTACTAGATGAATATCTGAAAATGTAGCTTGCCTAGGGTTGTATCTGCTGGAGTATAGAAGATTGAGAGGCAACTCGTGAGGCATACCAGACCCTGAGGAACATTGATTGAGTGGCGGTGGCATTGAGATGACATTTGGGAGAGATTCTGGAACTGGGGATCACAATTTAAAAATAAGGTGGCCGACAAGAATAATATATATTTTTAATCTCAGAGGGTTAAGAGCCTCTGGCACTCGCTTGCTCAAAGGGCAGTGGAGCCAGTGGTCTTCTATATTTTTAAGGGAGAAGAAGATAAATGTTTGATAAGCAAAGGGGATGAAATATTATCACTGGCAGGAGGAATGCAGATCGTAAGGTCATAAGGAATAGGAGTAGAATTAGGCCATTCAGCCTATCAAGTGTACCCTGCCATTCCATCATTAGCAATGTTACAACATTTTGAGATTTAAAAAATCAAGTCTGCAATTTATCCCATCAGATAAAGCATAAAAAGACGTTTAATTTGACACCTAATACACTTTCATATCTTCAGTATTAAAAAGGTTATGGCCATTTTCATACTCGGAAATTAGCATCTTGTTCCCCATTGCCTTTCCATTGACTTAACTCAAAAGCTGTGATCAAGGAGAGTCAAAAGCCCATAACTTTCTTAAATATTAAGAGAACTCAATGACATTTTCAGTTATTATAGATTGAAGCATTCTGAAACAAATTTGAAACAATCTTCCTTAGATGACCTGAAATTAAAGCATATAATTAGTTAGTTTCCTAATTGTAGCTAATTACAAAATTCAATTACTAGATCTAAACATCAATCTATTTCTTAAGAAAAGATAAACATTTTTTAATTGCCTAAGTGTCCAAATAACATTCACACAATAACTCACAATATAACATGATTTTTAAATCTCATTGTCATGAATTTATAGGCCAAATGGAAGGAATTTAGTGTTTAATGCCTGTAAATTAATGGCCATTTAAATCAACTTGCGAGTGGGTTTTAGTGGAATACGGTGGATTAAAACGTTGCGGTTTGCGGTGAAGTCGGCAGGAAAAATACTGCCGGTTTGTATATATTTTCTGTACCCATTTCGCAACATGAAAATATGATTAAATGCTTCCTAAGAAGCACATTTTTATGTAAAAATAAATGGTGTACTTTATTTTCTCCCCTACGTAAAATCCTTCCCGTTGTCGGCGCTCACGGCTTTAGAAGATGATTTTTAAATTACTCTAGCTAATAAATAATCTAGCGTAATTTAAAAATGCCTTCACAAATCAAATGTCGGAGCGATTTTTCTTCAGCAACGAAATCCCCTGACATGGATCGATTTGCCCTGTCTGTAGAAAAACGGCACTTTAAACCCGCCCCCCCCCCCCCCTGAAAGGCGCCAAAGTCACGCACACGGGGAGCGGCAGAACAGCAGCGCTGCTCAAGGTAAGTTTTGTAACATACCTACAATCATGGCTGAGCTATCTTTCCCTCCTAACTCCATTCTCCTGCCTTCTGCCCGTAACCTCCGTCACCTGTACTAATCAAGAATCCATCTATCTCTGCCTTAGGTAAGGAGGACAGTGTAGTTTTCTCCAGAGATGCTGCCTGATCCGCTGAGTTACTCCAGCAGTTTTGTGTCTGTCTTAGGAGGAATGAAGAGTTGAGCACACAGTCTGATCAACCATGATCTCATTAAATGATGCAGTGAGTTTGAGAGGCTTAATGGCCTTCTCTTGCTCCAATTTCTTCAGTATTCTCTGCTGACTTGAGCACATTAAATGTAAAATTGGAGTTGTTAGAAGTATTCAAAAACTATCAAAGGGTTTAGTAGGACAGACAATAATAGCCACAAAGGTGGCCAGTGCCTTCAATGAGGATTTCAGTCGAAGTCTGCAACCTAGAGTGTGGTGGGAATGTGAAACTCATTTTCACAATGAGTAATGATGTAAATGGAATAGACCCGTTGAAGATAAGAGAGAAAAGAACATTTGGACGGTGATAGAGGAGAAGAAGCAAGATAAAAGGAGCCTCATGTGGATCATAAATGTCAACTTGAACCAATTAGGTGAACACCCTGTTCCAGCACTAAATTTCGATATACATATGGGTGAGTTATTTTATGGTGGTAGAAGGCAGATTTATCCACCAGTAATTGAAGCAGATTTCAATTCAAAGCATTAGAAGTGTTCCAAAGTGTGCGGGTGATATTGGTTGTCTGTTGGGTCCATAGAAGGTTTTAAAGTGTTTTCACCAGTACAGAAATACTCTCCTTTTCTCCCTCAAGAACCCCGCCCCACCATATTATCCCCCCCCTCCACACTCTCCTCCACCCCCCCCCCCCCCCCCCCCCCCATTCCCCTGAAGTCACACTGACCTCTCACTGGTTTCTCCCCCTCCACTTTACCCCGACAATGAATACACAATTCACATATTTTCTAGCCCCGCGCTTAGCAATTCACAACTCTTCATCCTCGGTCTCACACCTTCCTCTCTGGCCTTTGTCCAACAATCTGCCTTTCATATAACCCCCTTGCCTATGTCGGCCTATTACTGGCCATTCTCTGTGCTGCTCTCCCTCTCGCCCAGCTTTAGTCCCTGCCCCTTTACAATCAGTCTGAAGCAAAGATCCTATAGCGGATCTTTGGCCTGAAGAGTGGTTCCGACCTGAAACGTCACCCATCCACGTTCTCCAGGGATATTGCCTGACCCGTTGTGTTTCTATTTTCAACATATGCAGCACTTTGTGTTTATAGCCTTCTTACAGATGCACACACACACACATATATATATATATAATATAGTATGTATAATTAGTTATAATTACAATGTATAATTTAGTATGTATATGTATATACATACAAACACACACACACACACACACAAATATAAACACACACACATATATATATGTTATATATATATATTTAACTATGTATAGATGTGTGTATATATTCACATATATGTATAATGTATGTATATGTGGGTATGTGTCAGGCACGTGCCGTGAGTAATTACTCTGGGTAGGCACTCAGTCCGCTTTAAAAAAAAGTAAACCGCGCATGCGCAGATTGTTCTCCCCGTTAGATAAATAAATAAATTAAAAAACAGTGACTTATCACACAGTGCTGGAATCTTCACTCCCTCAACGCTGCCGCAGCTCTCACTGTAGCTGGGGATAGAAGCAGCTCGGGGAGCGGCCACCAGTACCCGACAGCTGAACTAGCCACCACTTCAGCACCTTCTGCCGGCCCGCTAACCATTGACAGTGCTCTCCGTCGGAACACCCGTCACCTGCCGTTCACCGACTTCACTCATGTCAGCGACTTCCTGCGAATCCTTAAATTCCCACAGCCGAGTAACCTCAATCGCACTGTTGGAATTTAAGGAAATGAGTGAGGCCAGCGAGCGGCAGGAGAGAGGTTTTTAGATGGAGAGCTGCCAGAGGTGGGCGGGTGGTTCTGGAGCTAAGGTGGCGGCTGGTTCCGCTGTCCGGCCTGGCGACTGCTTGAGCTACTTCTCTCTCTCTCTCTCTCCCCCCCCCCCCCCCCCCCCCCGGCCTCAGAGCGGTGGCAGTTCATGCCCCCTTGCAAGGAGCGTCGCAAGTGGATGCTCCCGGCCCCTCATTCAGAACATTTGTGCCCTCCCCGCAACGTTACCCCGGGCCAGACTCCCCAAACGCTGCGAAAGGAGCGCTCCCCCCACTCCGACTCCCACACCCCCCCACACCCCGGCAAATACGGTATTAAAAAAAAATAAATCACAAAATGTACTTACCACATCATTGGGACACGAGAAACCATGGCTGAAAACCCCGCCAATAAACTTGTGCTGCGCATGCGCAGTAGACTGATGCACATGCGCAGTACTACAAAGGCAGGATTTCTGCTGCCTTCAGTCCCGTTTAAATCTGACGGCTTCAGGCAGCGCTGACGGCACGGGGGCTGCACAGAGCTTCCCGTGTCACAAGCGCTGCGAGTGAAAGGCACGGGGAATTATGCCTACCTAAGAGATCAGTCTCTTACATAGGCATAATTCTCCCATGCCTTTACTATTTATATTTAATAATTCCCATTTCATAATTTTAGTCAGGGTAGGCAGTGCCTATCTTGCCTACCCTGACGGCACGTGCCTGGTATGTGTATATTTACACACACTGAACTTTTTCTCATTTATTATATTGCTTGTAGTGTATTATGTTTACATATTCTATTGTGCTGCCACAAGTAAGAATTTCATTGTTCTATCTGGGACATATGACAATAAAACACTCTTGATTCTCTCTATCTTGATTAAGAGTTGAACATATCATTGTTCCTGTAAATGCCATGCACTGTATTGACAGTATCTATCATATCTCAACTGTATTGCATTGCCATTAATTGAACACTCTTTAGGTACACCAATGCTGTGGTGTTATGAAGCTATTTTACTGCTTTCAATTAGCATTAATATTGGATTTTGATTTGGCATCGGAGCTCTTGTGCGTCAACTCAGATTTTTGATATAATGTACAATTAATGTGCAGACAAAGTGATGGAATGATGAATAAGCTCTGAACCCTTTTTGGACTACGCTGTTAAATCAAGGCCTTGAGCTGATGTCAAGTACCACAGTCTCTACAAAATACAATCAGGTAAAGACTTTTAACTAGGAGTAAACAATAAGGGCTGCACTTGACTGGTACACCGGAAGGGTTGCTTCTGTTGCCATGTAACAACCCCTACCTGGCAACGCAGGGCTCAATGAGTCAAATAAGGGCAGTGCACCAATAAATGAATCTTTCTCCGCTCTGCCGCTTGTATTAACTTCACCTCAGGTGGTCCCTGACTAATTACCAAAATACGTCAATATTTGACATTTCGGACGTGCTAGCACTTTATATGATTTGATGAAAAGGCAGAGTCGGCAAAAGGCTTCTAATAGCATTGAGCGGGCACCCGTCACACCCCCTGTGAAGTCCGGTCTGCAGTTAATAGTTGAGGAGGTCAGGGAAACTATCGAGTAAGCCAGTGAGACAATAGAAACTCGATTGGCAATGCAGCGAGAACATCGACTGGGGAATGAAGACATGGTGAAATATATCTGTAATATATAAACCAGCCTGCTCCTGTCAACAGGTCTGTTTGTAACATTTCATCTTGACAATCTTAAACCTTCCTGTCATCCACTTGAGTTGAAGATAGACACAAAATGCTGGAGTAACTCAGCGGGACAGGCAGCATCTCTGGAAGGGAGGGATGGGTGACGTTTCGGGTCGACACCTCTCAGTCTGATGAAGGGCCTCGACCTGAAACGTCACCTATTCCTTCTATCTGGAGATGCTGCCTGTCCCGCTGAGTTACTCCAGCATTTTGTGTCTATTTTCGGTGTAAAGAACTCCTTGAGAATAAGGAGCAAGCCATTTTGAACGGAGATGAGGAAACACTTTTTCTCACAGAGAGTGGTGAGTCTGTGGAATTCTCTGCCTCAGAGGGCGGTGGAGGCAGGTTCTGTGGATGCTTTCAAGAGAGAGCTAGATAGGGCTCTTAAAAATAGCGGAGTAAGGGGATATGGGGAGAAGGCAGGAACGGGGTACTGATTGGGGATGATCAGCCTTGATCACATTCAATGGCGGTGCTGGCTCGAAGGGACGAATGGCCTACTCCTGCACCTACTGTCTATTGTCTTTTGTAAACCAGCATCTACTGTTCCTTCCTGCACTCTTCCACTTGAGGTGCCTCTGCTCCCTCTTTTACTCAATAGAAAGATTTTCATCGCTACAAGGCCAGTCATATCCATTCTCATTTCACAGCCAGTGAAATACTCCTTGAAGAGATGTCACCGGTAAGATAGAGGCAGACAATTTTGGGCTCCTATGAACATCGAAGTGATCATTCATTTTTACGATGCTGAGTATTCTTTTTAAAGCATTTACGACATGAGTGATATTCCCACTGAGACAGAACATCAGTATATTCATTGGTTCTGCTATTTCCCCAGATGGTAATGTTACCCAATTTGGCATTCCAACACAACCTTCCATTCAAGTACTAGCCAGAAATGTAAAAGCAAAGAAAAAGCTGCAGATGCTGAAAATCTGAAATTAAATCCGAATATGTGAACATGCTACCTAATCCTCTGAATTTCTCCTGCACTTTCTGCTCTTATTACAAATGTTAACTTGCCCTGAGTCTGCGTAACAACCCGTATAATTCCAGCGATCAATGAATTCCTCCCTCATTGTGTGAAGCCAAGCAAAGTATAAATATTCAATTACATTTTGAAAAAGAACCTGTTGATGCTGGCAAACAGTTATTGCTTGAAACGCCAGCAGGTCAGGGAGCATCTGTGTTAGAAGAACAGAGTTAAACTTTGCTGGCTTTACCTTGCACAAAATGTTATTATCTACAAGGCAGTGTGTTATTATCTACACTCTGTAAATGGCTCAATTGTAATCATGTATTGTCTTTCCAATGACTGGTTAGCACGCAACAAAAAGCTTTTCACTGTACCTCAGTACACATGACAATGAACTAAATTAAACTGAATTTTAAATCACGGTCGGCTCCACAACCAAGATATCGAATCGTAGTTTTCCAATGATTGGAGGCAGTTTGCAACATGCAGGATGTGTGTGTGTGTGTGTGTGTGTGTGTGTGTGTGTGTGTGTGTGTGTGTGTGTGTGTGTGTGTGTGTGTGTGTGTGTGTGTGTGTGTGTGTGTGTGTGTGTGTGTGTGTGTGTGTGTGTGTGTGTGGATATTCTGTGACAATAAACTGGACTGAGTATTACAGCTCTTTGCTAGAACCACACAGTATTTGCTAGTATTGCAGGTCTTTGCCATAGAATCATACAGCTCAGAAACAGGCCCTTCGGCCCAATTCATTCATGCTGACCATGATGCACCTCTATGCTGGCCTCATTTGCCTGCAGTTATTGGAGGGGAAGCAGACCTTTAAATCCCGTTGTGTGGGAGGCATCTATGTGGGAAGCAGTGCCACAGGGTGCATGATAGTATCTCATTTAAAAGTGTGGACATCTGATCAAGTAATATTCCCTCAGGGCTGAAGTGTCAGCTTTGACTTTTGTTACCCCTGGACAACGGAATATTGGGAAGGCAACATCTGCAGGTGACTAGACAGTGATTATCTATCTCTAGCATTCGATTTAATGAGGAATGGGGTTTTGATATTTTGTTTAGTTTAGTTTGGAGACACAGCACGGAAACCATCGGCCCACCGAGTCCGCACAGACCAGCAATCCCCGCACATTAACGCCATCCTAAGCACACTAGGAAGATTTTATATTTATACCAAGCCAATTGATCTACAAACCAGCGCTTCTTTGGAGTGTGGGAGGAAACCGAAGATCACGGAGAAAACCCACGCATGTCACGGGGAGAACGTACAAACTTCGCCAGGATTGAACCCAGGTGTCTGGCGCTGTAAGGTAGTAGCTCTACCACTATCCCACTGTATCGCGATGTATCTCGGCCATTTATATCAGTCCCAGCAGCATGTTTGCAATAACAGGAACTGCTGTAGCAGTACTTTATAGCCCCTGAACTCGGCAAAGGAACTGCTGATGTGTTCACTAGGAGGAGGGTTTCTTACATAGATCATAGTAGGTGGAAGTGTGGGGGTGCACCCTGTGATTGTTTAAGGGGAATTGGAGAGGGGAAAATGAAGTTAAAAGGAGTAGAAGATGAACACTGTTAATTTTAGTTTAAATGAATGAGGGGGGACCTCGTTGAAACATACAGAATAGTGAAAGGCTTGGATAGAGTGGATGTGGAGAGGATGTTTCACCTACTGGCCTAATTCTACTCATATCACTTATGACCTTATGAACTCTCCTGCACTTTCTGGACCCTCAGAGCACACCAGGATATTTTGCTTGGGAATCTTACAACCCAGCTATATGAATAATTATTTCTTTACTTTGAAGTAACCCTTGCATTCTCTCTCTCTCCATCCCTCCCCCACCCTAGTTATCCTGCTAGTTTTACGGTTTGTTATCATCTCCTCCACAGCCAACAGTGGACCATTGTGGGCTCTTTGGCTATCGGTGGTATGTTGTTGGAAATGTAGGGAAAATAATGGAATTAGTGTAGGATTTGTGTAAATTGGTGTTGAATGCCATCAAGGATGATGTGCCAAAAAGCCAATGTTCATCCCATGTGACTCAGTACATTTCTCTGATCTCTAAGGGAATGGTTCATTGCTGGAGGTGCTAACCTATAGATGTTCGAATGATTGTAATTCCATTACTATTCCAAACATTTCTCTTTCTTTCAGACTTCAAAAGTGCAAAACCCTTCTCTTTCTTCTCACATCAAGCTTTGGTTTCAATGAATGATTTGCGGAGGGAGAAATATCTTATCTGGTGAACTAATTGGATTGTAAAAGATTTCTATTTCCACGTCACCTTTCACATCTCTTTCCGAGCTCTTCCAAATGGCTTTGCTACATTAGAAATGTGGTCATATTCTAATATCGGAAAGTTGTCAGACAATTTACAGCAATGTGATAATTTTCTCAGTTCTCACCTACTCTTTATTAAAATATTGCTGTGGGATCTTTATCGCCACCCAAGAGAGTGGATGGGACCTCTGCCATTGATAGTTCAAGGCTCCCTCAATATTATGTTGGGATGTCATACATATATAGAAGCACAGACAATAGGTGCAGGAGGAGGCCATTTGGCTCTTCATTCCTGCACCGCCATTCATTGTGTTCATGGCTGATCATCCACAATCAGTAACCCGGGCTGCCTTCTCCCCATTTCCCTTGATTCCACTAGCCCCTAAAGCTCTATCTAACTTTTTTTAAATTCATCCAGTGAATTGGCCTCTACTGCCTTCTGTAGCAGAGAATTCCACAAATTCACAACTCTAGGTGAAAAAGTTTTTTCTCATCTCAGTTTTAAATGGCCCCCCTTAATTCTTAGACTGTGGCCGCGGGTTCTGGACTCCCCCAACATTGGGAACATTTTTCCTGCATCGAGCTTGACCAGTCCTTCTATAATTTTATACATTTCTATAAGATCCCCTCTCATCCTTCTAAATTCCAGTGAATACAAGCCCAATCTTTCCAATCTTTCCTCATATGACAGTCCCGCCACCCCGAGGATTAACCTCATGAACCTACGCTGCACTGCCTCAATAGCAAGGATGTCCTTCCTCAAATTAGGAGAGCAAAACTGTACACAACACTCCAGATGTGGTCTCACCAGGGCCCTGTACAACTGCAGAAGGACTTTTTAATTTCAATTTAATGCAAATAATTATTTGTCTTAATGATAAGGTTTTTAACCAGTGATTTAGCCTCTGGATACACTTACCACATGCCACCCTGTTGCACTGAGATGACTGTTTTCTCAATTAAGTTTTAACAGTGTAATTTAGATAACAGTTTAGAATTGCGCAATTAATTATTTCCCGTTGTTTGTTTTTTGATATTCTATTGTTTACTTAAACCTCAATGCTTGTGAAGAGTCAATAGACCTCGCTACACGTGACAATAAACTGAACTAAACTGAACAGTCAGGGTTTTAAATCACGGTCGGCTCCACAACCAAGATATAGAATCGTGGTTTTCCTATGAAGAGGCAGTGTGCAACATGCAGGAGATTTTTCCTGGTGTGTGTGTGTGTGTGGAATGATATTCTGTGACTGATGGAGGCCTCATTCAGATAACCTCGGGATTAATTGCTTTTCAAATGTATTTGTAAATGTCATGGCATGTGATGGCAAGTCAGTAAAGGGTCTGACTGTATATCTAAATATTTCATTGTGTGGTTCAGTTTCTCATTATGGGACTGTGTGTGGCGCTGCGATGTGATGTGCTTCAACATCAGCCTGACATTACCACCTTGCAGCCAGACAACAAAATGAAAATGACAAACGCAATCATATTCTTCCCTGCTGCACGTGCCAGCAATCAACCCAATGTCCACAGTCTCGACACTAATCCCTATTAGTACCTGTGAACTCGTTATTTCATTCCATGTAATCAATTTTTTTTTAAATTGCATTTTGCACTTTCATCGCTTATGTTGACTTCACTGTGTTACTCCTGATTTTGGCTTTGTGCCATGCTGAGCTCAACTATACTGCCTTCCCCTGGGCAATGGTGCACTGGCCATGTTATGTCCACAACTTCCCAATGTAACTTCTCTCTCCCTCTCCCTCTCCCTCTCCCCTCCAACCTCCCTCCCTCCTCTCCCATCCTTCTCCTTGTCCAACTTCCTTTCCTCTCCAATCTCCTCTCCCTCCCGCCCCTGCCCCTTTCCACCCTCTCCCTCTCCCTCTCCCTCTCCCTCTCCCCCTCCATCTTCTCTCCTTTACCTTCCCTCCTCCACCTTCCCCTCCCTCTCCCTCATCCTCCCATTCTTCTCCGTCCATCGTCCTTCACCTTCTCCCTTTTCTTCCCCCTCACCCCCTCCACCTCCTCCATCTTCCCTCACTCACCCCTCGTCCTCTCCCTCTCCTGCTCCCTCCCTTGTCCCCACCTTTCCCGCTCTCTCCCCCTTCCCTCTCCCCTTCTCAGTCCCCGCTTTCTCATTTGCCATCTCCCTTACCCTTTGCCTTCACCTATCCCTCTCCTTCACTGCCTACCTTTCCTTCTCTCCTTTTCCCTTCTCATCTCTTCCTCTCTCCCTCTCATCCCCATCCTCCCTCCCTCATTGCTTCGCCCCGTCTCGCTTTCTTACTTCCTCTTTTTCATTCATCTTCATTCATATTCTCTCTCTGCTCTGTGTGAATCTCCCTACCATCATTCCTTGAGTATTCCCCTCGTTCTCTCTTTACCGCCCCACTCTACATTTTCCTCATTACCTTGGCTCTCCTTGATAACTCTGCCATTCCATTTTATCATTCCGTGAGATACTTCGTATGCAATAAGTTCATTAAATTGATCCTGCTGCACTATTCATTGTGGCCAATCTTCAATCTCAAGGCCATTTCCCCCCCCATATCCCTCAATTTTATTGATCTCCAGAAATCTACAGAACTTCTTTGATTGAACTCACTAACTGATGCGCACTGCCCTCTGGGGTAGAGAACTCAGAAGATTTACACTCGAAGGAAGGCACTGCCAGAAGAGGTGGTGGAAACCGATACAACAGTAACATTTACAGCTATTTGGACAGGCACACAAGTGGACAGGGTTTGGAGGAAAGTAGATGGTGTGCAGCCAGATGGAATTAGTTCAACTGACATCATGTACGGCACAGACATTAAGGGCTAAATGGCATATTCCTATGCTGTACTATTAATGTTTAATGTCTTAACTGTCATGTCACTTGCGGGCAGAGCACCAAGGCAAATTCCTTGTATGTGAATACTTGGCCAATAAACTTATTCATTCATTCAATAAACTTATTCATTCATGTTCTATGCTGTATGCATTTTTAATAATTATATCCTCTTTCCATTGTAATGCATTTTATTTAAGTTAAAAAAAAAACCCTTTGATCCAAATTTCTCTCTATCAAATAAAGTGCCATATTAGTTCTTTGGGGGATCTTCTAGTCTGCTGCAATGTATTAAACCTACCTAATTACCCATTACCAGATCCAAGATGACCTGTTTCCTGGATGAATCCATAACATATTGCTTTAGGAAGCAATCTTGAAAGCATTCAGAGCATTGTTTCCTTTCTACTTTTTCCACGGTGATAAACCCAATCTACATAAAGATTAAAGTCGCCCATGATTTTGCACTGCTCTTTTTGAACACCCTCATTAGTTGTTGAATTACACTACAGTGTAGCTACTGTTGGCGGGTCTATACAGTGCCTCTTCTAACATCATCTTCCCTCAGTGTTTTTAACCTCCACCTTAATGGCTTAATGAGCCTAGCTCATCTCTCACAACTATCTCTTATTAACAGTGTTGCCTCGCATCCTCTTCCTTCTCTTCTTAATTGTTTGTCCACCTGTACGTGTCCTCTCCGTGACTGGTGAACAATGGCCCCAGGTTCCGTCACAGGCCTCCAATTTCCAGTCACCATTTAACCAATCATTTGCTTCTCTGTTTCTCAGCAAAATAAACATCCATCCATGTGATACAGTGCGTGCCATGTATTTCACCACTCACCCAATCTGTCGAAAAACCCACGAATACCTTTTGTATCCCTCGCATCTCATGAACCCACCCAGTTTTCTGTCTTTGGCAAACTTGGAAATACCTTGTCCGCCCGTCTAAATGATTGACCTATATTGTAAATGGCTGGGCCCAAGAAACACTGATCTTTTGAGTAGCCCACAAGTCACTGCCTGAAACCCCGAGAAAGACCCATTTATTTCTCCTCCCTGTTTCCTTAAGGGCCTGTCCCACTTGTGCGTCATTTGCGCATCACGCAGAAGGCGCGCAAAGATTTTGTACATTCCAAAATCCTGGGGAGCTGCACGCGACCGCGCATCACTGTCTACGTGACCACGTACCATGCGCGTGCATTGCGCACCATGCGCGCGTAATGCGCACCATACGTGTATCACATGCGCATCATGACATGTGCGCCGTGCGTCGTGACGTGTCAATGATGTCGCGTAAATGACGTGCAAAGGACGCCCAAGTGGAACAGGCCCTTTACTAACAACTAATTATCGACCCCTGCCAGTGTGCCATCAATGCTGCACACTGACACCCATGTGAGACTTCATCAGAGGTCTTCTAACAATCTAAACACACCCTTCCCATTGTGAGACTCAGTGTGTCCCCTTTATTTATTTTATCCTAGAAAAATCCATACAGTTTTTTCAAATAGGAATTGCCTTTCATAAATTCAAAATGGCTTAATCTAATTCCATATTTTCTCCATGTCATATTATCACTTTCTTTGTACTGGGCCCTGGTATTTACCCTGCTACAGATGTTAGGCTAAATAATCTTTAGTTCTCTATGTGTCTCTCCATTCTTCTGGAGTTACCTTTCCCATTCTCCAATCTGCAGGAACTCAACCCTAATACATGGAATCTTGGAAGTTCATCACCAATATATTCACCACTTCAATGACTACCCACTTCAGTACTTTGGGTTGCAGATTACCAAACCTTTAGGATTAATGGCTTTCAGTCCCATTAATTTCTCCAGCTCCATTTTTTTTTTACACCAAAACTAATTTGCTTTCTCATTTAATGAATCTAATGAAAAGTATGCATTAAAGGAAATTTGCATTTGTCCATCGTGTTTCTCAAAAGTTAGTTGACTCCTTTTCTGTGAAGGTGGAACCAAAGAAGTTGTTAATTGCTCTGCTATCGTAAATTCTCCTGTTCCTGGCTGCAAGAGACCTTAATTTGGCTTCACTGATATATTTTTTCTTTTTACAGCTCCCATAGTCTGTTTTGATGTGGCTTCCAAGGTAACTTTAGTGCCCTATTTTTCCTTTCTCAGTCGATCTCCAGTTGAATTATGCGAGAAAGGAATGTATAACTTCTGCAACCATTAACACTAACCCTAAAGCTGCCTACAAGCCAACACCCAAGCTCTATCTCCAATGAAGAGGAAGGAACTGCAGATGCTGGTTTACCAAATACACAAAATACTCGAGTAACTCAGCAGGACAGGCAGCGTGCCTGGAGAAAAGGAATGGTGATGTTTCAGGTCGAGACCCTTCTTCAGACCTGTCCCTTGACTCTTAGTCCGAAGAAAGGTCTTGACGTAAAACGTCACCCATTCCTTCTCTACAGAGATGCTGCCTGTCCCACTGAGTTACTCCAGCATATTGTCTCTATTTCCAATGTTAGGCATTGCCTATCAATCGTCACGTATCTGCATGAAGTTCCCAATCTATTAATGGCAACTCTTCTGTTGATCTCTGTTTTATACAGTTTGATCATCACCCTCTGGATTTAATATTTTACCTCTTGCAACAAAGGAAATTGCTCCCAATTGTTCTCTTAACCACCTTATCTATTTGTCCCTCCACTTTCACTGTTCATTCCTCTGATCCTTTATATTCTGAGTTTCATGATTGCCCTGCCCTGTTCTCCCCCCACCCCCCCCCTCCCCCCCCCTCCCCCCATCACACACGACTTGTTGTTTTCCAGATTGAGTTTGATTTGTTAATGTTCTGCCTGCCTTCTGGACCAGGTTTCAATGGCAACGTTGAATGTTGGATCATAAGGTCATAAGTGATAGGAGCAGCATTAGGCCATTTGGCTCATCTATTCCAATCCGCCGTTCAATCATGGTTGATCTATCTCTCCTTCCTAACCCCATTCTCCTGCCTTCTCCCTTAACCCCTGACATCCGCACTGCAACAGTCCTTGATTCCTCCATCTGAGGTTTGCAGAGAGTAATCTTACTGATATTAAATTTAATTTGATTTTGCATATGTTTGGGCAATTTGTCGGCGTTGTCTTTATAACCTTTCATGTGCAAAACAGGCTCCCATCCACCTCATTTTTAAGATAAATTAAAGTTCAATTTAAACAATTCAAAGCTAATGCCACATAAAGGACTTCACAATTATTAGATGGAGTTTAAGTCAACAATTGTCACCTGTGGTGTGTGAGAGCATAGGGCAGGAATGTAATTTAACTCTGATTGCTCCATTAGTTGACGTATTGGAACAGAGCCCCCCAGCTCAAATATTAAATGTTTCAAACATAACAGTTATGTAGCAGTTGCAAAATGGCTGCTTCATTATGACTAACCAGCAACTCACTTTGATTGAAAGATACAGCATGGAACCTGGACTTCCGGCCCACCAAGTTCATACTGACCATCGATCAACCGTTAATACTAGTATTTATGAACCATTTCCTTGATCATCGTCTGCTTTGATCTGTCCTTTCCACGCCTTACAAGCTCGCTGTACTCTTCCATATCTAGCTTCCCTCTCCCCTGATTCTCAGTCTGCAGTCGGGTCCCGACCCGAAATGTCATCCATTCCTTCTCTCCAGAGAAGTTGCCTGTAACTCCAGCATTTTGTGTCTATCTTTGTACATACAGGTTCTATGCGTCCAGTTCCCTACACACCAGAGACAATTTACAGAGGGCAATTAACCTACAAACCTGCACGTCTTCAGGATGCGGATAAAACCTCAGCACCCAAAGGAAACCCACGCGGTCACAGGGAGAACGTGCAAACTCCATACAGACAGCACCTTTGGTCAGGATTGGGTCTCTACTGCTGTGAGATAGCAGATCTATTAGCCGTGCCACCGTGATAGTCATCAACAGTGTAGCAAGAAAATAACGCATGACCCAATTATAAAGGGCTTCATGAGCAGTCAGGGGAAGCCTTGTTGAGGAAACGAAATTGTTGACCTCGTGGGTTGATCATTGAGTCTATGTCAGCCCGTAGAGCAATCCCATTCTCCAATATTTTTCTCAAACTTGGAAACACAACGGATTGCAAATGCTGGAATATTGAGTAAAACACAAAGTGTCACAGTAAATCAAGGAGGTCAGGCAGCATTGTGAAGGGAATGGATGGGTGACGATTTGAGTCACAACCCCAAAAAGTCAACTGTTCATTCCCTCCACACCTGCCTGAGTCGCTGAGTTACTCCAGCACTTTGCATTGTTCTCCGACATTCTCCCGACATTCCCAACAATTTCCCTCAGATTGCACCGCTCACATGCACATGCAGGGCCGAGCCTCCCGTATAAATCACTGTGCTAATGTCACCTGTTATTTCTTGTTAAACACATGCTTGCAGCAATTTCTTGATTTCTTCTTCAACTTGAAAAATGACAAGGCACTAAATATAGAGGCTGGTCAGCACATCAACACTGTAGAGCTCCACGCGTTGTGTTAACACTTAATAATTAACCAATACAGCCTCGTCGCTCATGTGGTCATCAAGTTAATATTTTACTGCTACTGTGCCGTGGCTCGTGAGCTCACCCGGGTTCCACTCCAACCGCCAATCCTTTCAATTCCAACCAAAGATCCTATAGCGGAGCAAGATAGACCACTCCTGCTAAATGCAATGGGCTGACGTGTAGTACGCAATAGAACGGAACGTGGGCCTTTTTCTCATCCATTTCAGTAACCCGACCCGACTCGCAGTGTAATCAACGTTGCGGGGGAACAGATTGTTTTAATAAATTATAATTCTGAAAATGAGGAGAAGATTTTTACCAAATAACTTTTATTTTTACGAGGATGTTTCCGTAACCGGCTTCCGTCTCTGCACTAATATGTTTGCTCCGCTATGGGATCTTTGGTGCGGAGACGGAAGCCGGTTATGGAAATGGGGCCGAACATTACCCATGAATCTGGCCATGACCGTACTACGTCTTTTCCGTTGAGTGATCTATCTTGCTCGCTATAGTGATTCCAACCGCCTAACGCCCTCCCCCACCCCGACCGCGTGATTGGTTGGCCCAGACCACGCCTGATCCACGCGGGATTTCGTCCCGACCAAGAACGTTTCAATACCAAAATGGCTCAGGCCTCCACAACCTATTCATTCCCTCCACCGCTGCTGCCTGGCCCATTGGGTTATCCCAGCATGTTGTGTGTTACTCAAGATTCCCGCATCTACAGTGGGGAATGGGATTGCCCTATGAGCCGGCATGTACTCAAAATCTCTCTTGGCCTCTCCTTCCTTCACAGGGATGGGGTAGAGCAGTTGAATAATATTGCGAGGCACTATTTTAGTTTTGAAAGGCCGCAGTGATTTAGGTGCGCAATTTTGCTTTATTATGAATTATTGCAAGCAATATCATGCACAAAAAAAATGCACGGTTAGACTGCCATATAAAATTACCGTTCTGTTGGGGCAGTCCCCGACTACTGCAGAGGAATGGTACAAGTGGAATTGACAGAAGACAGATGGCTACAAGCTCCAGTGAAGATCAGGTTAAGATGACTGCCCATTTATATAGTCTGATTCTTCACTCTCTGCAGATTCGGAAATCCTCAAAGGACAACATAACATCGCTCGTATTTTGTTTCAACTGCCGAGCAGATATTAGCTCGGGCGATGATTAAAGTGGGCTATAGGCAGTGGAGCTGAGGATGTAATGATTTCCATTACACCTTATGTCCTTGCTAACCACTTGGTAATTTAACTATGTCGGACTTTGCCAGGTGAAATGATTAATAATCCTCTAGGATGGATAAAATTGACAAGGCTTTTCTGATGAGATAGAAGAAGGCGATGGTCAAACTGCTGAAGGCAAAGGATATAATGTGAAAATCATTCACAGGCGTGGAGATAATTTTCGTATTAATTTTGTGGCGAAGAAGAATATTAATATGCAAATTACCCCAATGTCATTAGCTTAAGGAAATACGGTGTGACCTTGAGTTCTGTGGGTTGTAAACAATATGTTATTCAAGCCACCATGTCAAGCAGTGAATAAATAATACAATAATCAAAACAGGCATCTGAAATATGTGAATAGAACTATCTGCCTGCAGGACCACTTGTTTCCAAATAAGCAAAAATCTCTATTATGATGAAGAACAAATCCTGCCACAACATCACCAACTATAAAATCGACACAATTATTAATTCCATCAGAAAATGAATGAAATTGTAAAACTGAATGGGCAAAATACTAGTTTAAAAAGACCAACAAATCTCTTCTTATACAAGCAATTTTATTTAGGGACTGGAAGCCACATTCTAAATGGACAGAAACAAAAGAAGAAATAAGTAGGACTGCACTAAATGCAGTAAAAATGACGATAACTTGTTTGTATGTTGTGCCTTTAATATTGTAAAATGTTCCAATGCTTCACAAAGGCATTATTCAACTAAATTGACTTCAGCTACATAACTAGAAGCACAAGCATGAACACAAATTGTGGTCAGAAAACTAGGTTTTAATGTGTTTCTGAAAAGAAAGAGTAGACTTGCTGCCTTACTGCATCAGAGATCCGGTTCAATCCCCACTACAGGTGCTGTCTGTACGGAGTTTGTACGTTCGCCCCTTGACCTGATCTAGCTCACCGGTGGGCTAAAGGAGCTGTTCCTGCATAGAATCTCCAAACTAAACTAAACTAAAGTAAGTAAGTAGGTACGTTTATTGGCCAAGTATTCACATACAAGGAATTTGCCTTGGTGCTCCGCCCACAAGTAACAACATGGCATACAGCGACAGTTACGAATCTCAAAAAACACTAAACATTAATAATAATAAGATATTAATGATAAAACTAAACTAAACTAAACTAAACCAAACTAATAAAACTAAGGAAATTTTGGGGGAGGTTTCTGGCTAAAGACCCTTCTCAGCTATACATACATCGGTCAGTGCTAAGCAAGGGGTACAGTATTGGGGAAACACAGTGATCCTGGATAGTTGAAGGGCTGTAGAAGTAAAAGAGATGGGATAAAGACGTTGAGGTAAGTATGAGGATGAGGATTAAAAAGAATGGAGGCTCGCAGAGTCGCGTCTGAAGAAACGTCTTGACCTGAAACGTCACCCATTCCTTCTATTTGGAGACGCTGCCTGTCCCGCTGAGTTACTCCAGCATTTCGGGTCAAACCTCCATGATATAATACCTCACAGAAAAGGCCCTTCACTCCATCAAGTCCGTACAACCATCGAACCGCCACACAGCGACCCTACACTAATCTCTTTTTATCCCTCCTGCATTCACATCACGTTTTCCCAAATGCACTAGGAGCAATTTACAGTGACTCATTAACCACTCATCCCCAATCCACATGACTTTGAGTTGTGGGTTGGAAAGCAGAGTACTTGGAGGAAACTTGCACGGTCACAGAAGGAATGTAGAAATTAGTTTCAGGCAGCAAGCCTTAGAATTAAGATTTGTTAGACGGAGAGTGGGTGTAGATTAGCGAACATGAGGAATAACATCTGACCTCACTTGATGTTGCCCAGTGAGGGTTTTTCTTTTCATTTGGAGCCTAATGGGCCAAGTAAGAATCGAGAATCTGCTCTGCAGGCCATTAGTGATCCTGGTGAGTTCTACAGCAATAATGGTCACAATAATTGTCACAACGTTACTGAGACTAGCTGGTCATGTTTTTTTTTTAAATATTCCTGATTATTAATTCAATTTCCAATTCCACATCTGCCATAATAGAATTTGAAATCAGATTAAAAGTCTGCTTCATTTATGATTTACTGAGATGTGCTGTGGTGTAATTTTTGGTGCATACACAATAGGTTAAGGGATATCGAAGATCTTTACAATTCTGAAAATCTTGCTAATTCAAATCTACCAAGAGATAGGTCTTTTTTTTTTGGAAGGATTTAATGGCTATTTTCTAAACGCGGTCTGAAAAATATTGGAATTTCTAAAGAGTTGATGGAACATTGGCTGCCTGAAAATGTAACTGACATCTAGTCAGCTAAGCTCGTTGGCTGAACACCACTTACATTGAGGTAAGTAGTGTTTTCTTTCACCTTGAAGCCAAAGTGTTGTCTTTCTCTCTTGATTCATTTTAATTGAGAAGTCAAATTGGTTGAGGTTGTCATTCAGAAACAAAATCTGTGTTAAATGGTCATGCTCGATGGATTAAGAACTCAAGCCTTCTCGCAAGTAAATGTCACGGTCAATGTCTTCATGATATCTAAGACCTATAGAGGCTCACATAGATTCAAAGACACATTTCCGGCATTGTAGAAATCTGCTTCAACGTCAATGTTGTAAAGTCTAAAGAGGATGCAGTCTGCACTGTGTAGGGAGATGGGGGTGGAGCATACTCATTGCAGTGTTTTTTTTCTTAAATTACAGCCCTGATAACTATTTCTTTGGGTGCAAGAAATAGTTGGATAACTATTTCTGTTGGCTTGATAGGTACTATTAGAATGCAAGCCTCTTTGTCGATGAACTCACAACATCGTCACACTTTGGCCATGATGTTTTCATGCTGACAAAATATTCTATTCCAGGTTCTATCAAGGGAAGAGGTGACCAGAGGGCAAAGGAAATGCTGCAAAGATGTGCTCAACGTCTTCTTGACGGGTTGCACCATCTCCACTGATTCCTGGGAATCTCTGGCCCTTGGCCATTCTAAATGGAGAAGGAGCATTCAGAATGGTGTGAGTGAGGACATCGTAGTGCACCCATTAGTCCTATTAATCACATTGGCTCCACCTGTGGAAGAGTCTGCAGTTCCCACATTGACCTTGTATGTCAGCGGAGTGGGTTGCAAGGTGTTTAGTAATCCAGCAGATCATATAAGATGAAGCAAACTCATTTGGCAGGTTATGCACAAAGTGTTGTCTTGATTAACATACCTCCTCAAAATCACCAAACTAGGAATCATCAAGCGAATCCCTTACTGTGGAAGAAATTAATTTAGAGGGAAATTAAAGGAAAATGAAAAATGGAGACTTTGCAGGTTTACTTCAAGAGACTTTATTGCATGGAATCATGGAGCAATGGCGGCAGTTAACTGCTCACCAGTTCTGTAACGTCACAGCAGAATTAGCCGACAGTTATATTGTGCAGTAAACAACTTTTGTTTTTTGTTAGATATAACTATAGGAAAATATTCTTCATCCTGTTATTACTATCTACTACATGGGTACCAATTATTTAATTAGTCATAACCTACTTTTTGTTTATGCCAATCTTATTCATCAACAGATGGTTAATAGAAGTGAAACATAATACAAGGGCTTCTTGACATTCTTCTATCGCACATTTTATGCGGACCTCGCCACCGGCCCCTCTCCGAGCCAATCATGAACCCATATTTACTGCAACATTTCAATGCTACTAGTGGTAGGGGTCTACAGTAGTGTAGTGGTCTACTGTAACTTCCCACCGAGGAAAACAAGCTTCCTTATCTCTGTCCTATCTTTGTTATGTTTAAGGGCCTGTCCCACTTAGGTGACCTTTAGGAGTGCAGGAGACTCTGCGCTCGCCTCGTGATCACCACATGGCCGCCACATGTTCGCTGGTGGTCTCTGGTGAGTCTCCTTCATGGTCGCGAGGAGTTCTCACATTCTGGGAACTAGTCGCGGCCTCACCATGGTTGCCGTAAATTTTTCAACATGGTCGCCATGGAGAAAATCAGTGATCCTGTAGTAGGAGCAGTTGTAGTGGGGTCGCCATGTGGTTGTGGGTAGTCGAGGTAGTCGTAGGTAGTTTTGGTTAATCGCCTTTGCTGACCAGGTATTTTCATTGGCTCATTGGGGAATAAAAACATAAGCACGAGTTTTCAGAACCAAGGATAACCGACCGGTAGTGTTAAATGCCAGCCGAACTTCACAGCTGTGTATCTCTGGCTTATTAAATGTTGTATGGCTTCTTAAAAGTATCTCCACTCCTTCTCCCTCCTTCTCCCCCCTTCTCCCCCGTCACACCTCTTTTAAAAGACTTACCGTACACTGTGCTAGCCGTCTTAACCTTCCTGGTCATCGCGGTGTGTGTCTGTATCACCTTGGCTTTGCACCGTGCGAATTTCAGACAGCGCAGCCCCGCTTTCCCTGGCCCCCGCCTTTGCGATGTGTTTGTGTGTGTGTGTGTGTTCCACTCTGAACGTTCCAGTTCCCGGTTTTTCAGGTGAACTTGACAGTCGCCGGCAGTCCGCTGAAAAATCGCCTAAGTGGGACAGGCTCTTTACATTCCCCATTCCCAGACAAGAGGTAATGCGTCTAAAGCTAATTTTGCCCATTCTAACGATCCTCTTCTGCACCTGCTCAATGAGAGATGCCAATCGTCACATCCAAACACCCTGTCATTACCTTGTTCAATTCCAATCAAAATTAAGTAAGAAAGGATATTAATATTTTCTTCCACACCTACCAATGGCCTTTCAATGGCCGAGTCTTTTTACTCTGCTGGTCTTTAAACTCTTCAGGATCTGCAACATTGATCTGAAGTAGAATGTCTTTAGAAATCCCAGCAAGCTAACAAATAGGAACCCCATGAAACAGGAAGAAACACATTCAGGAGCCATTGGAAGGCTGGGGTGGAATTATTATGTGGGCAGGAACTGCAGATGCTGGCTTAAACCGAAGATGGACACAAAAAGATGGAGTAACTCAGCGGGACAGGAGAAAAAGAATAGATGATGTTTCGGGTTGAGAATTATTGTGTTGGATATGGCGATACAATCCAGCAAAAATATCTTGTTTTGCAAAGTGTGTCTGTTTACACAAAGAGTGATATAAATCTGGCTAACTCTCCCCCAGAAGGCTGTTGATGCAAAGGATCAAAGTAAATTTCTGAAGCAATTGATGCATTTTTGGGGTGGAAAGAGGTTTGAAGAGATGGAGAAGCTTTGGAAATGAACTTAAAATGAAGTACAGATCAATGCACCATGGAGGTGAGACTGCTTGAAATCTACTTCACTATCTGTAGTTTGCTGAAACCCCTGTGAAACCTTTGAACCATTCTTGTCCATGGTTCGAACTACAGATTGTATTTGGTCATCAATCTGTGCTGTGTGTTAGCAACCAAGGGGGAATGCAAAGCTACAGAGGTGCATTCACAGGAAACCCCTCAGTTATCCTGGAGCCGGGGTCAAGCAAAGGGCGTTCACGTCGCAGCCCTGTTTCCACCGATCTTCCCACCACTACTCACAAGAAGCGACAAGACAGACACCATTGTGTGCAGATGCCGAGAAGTGTGTTCAGCTCTGACTGAACAACTTCTAATCTTG